>JAJSOF020000039.1:30288690-30526190 GCA_025594305.2 Periplaneta americana
TATTCGCTGTGAAAATCTGCAGGATCATTTCAATTCCAGCCTGTATATTTAAACTCTATAAAATATTAGAAAATAAATTTAAAAAAGGTGGCTAAGCCGTGTCAGATCTGTCGTCATATTATTATTATTATTATTATTATTATTATTATTATTATTATTATTATTATTACTATTTAACTTTGCTCTAGAGTATGCCATTAGGAAAGTCCAGAATAACAGAGAGGGTTTGGAATTGAACGGGTTACATCAGCTGCTTGTCTATGCGGATGATGTGAATATGTTAGGAGAAAATCCACAAACGATTAGGGAAAATACGGGAATTTTACTTGAAGCAAGTAAAGCGATCGGTTTGGAAGTAAATCCCGAAAAGACAAAGTATATGATTATGTCTCGTGACGAAAATATTGTACGAAATGGAAATATACAAATTGCAAATTTACCCATTGAAGAGGTGGAAAAATTCAAATACCTGGGAGCAACAGTAACAAATATAAATAATACTCGGCAGGAAATTAAACGTAAATAAATATGGGAAATGCCTGTTATTATTCGGTTGAGAAGTTTTATCATCCAGTCTGCTGTCAAAAATCTGAAATGTAGAATTTATAAACAGTTATATTACCAGAAGTTCTTTATGGTTGTGAAACTTGGACTCTCACTTTGAGAGAGGAACATAGGTTAAGGGTGTTTGAGAATAAGGTGCTTACGAAAATATTTGGGGCTAAGAGGGATGAAGTTACAGGAGAATGGAGAAGGTTACATAACGCAGAACTGCATGCATTGTATTCTTCACCTGATATAATTAGGAACATTAAATCCAGACGCTTGAGATGGGCAGGGCATGTAGCACGTATGGGCGAATCCAGAAATGCATATAGAGTGTTAGTTGGTAGGCCGGAGGAAAAAAACCTTTGGGGAGGCCGAGACGTAGATGGGAGGATAATATTAAAATGGATTTGAGGGAGGTGGAATATGATGATAGAGACTGGATTGGTCTTGCTCAGGTTAGGGATCTATGGCGGGCTTATGTGAGGGCGGCAATGAACTTCCGGGTTCCTTAAAAGCAAGTAAGTAAGTAAATAAAACTTGGGATGGTACTTACCTTGATGCAAATAACGCCATCACTTTGATTAAAAATTGGTTTGATTCCAACCTATTTTTTTAAATCGCTCTTGTATTTAAACATTCATACATCATTTGTTTTTCTAATAATTGTCAGTGTCCTATTCTAAATGAATCTCCTAGAATTAAGTATCTCGGAATAAAAATCGGCCGGCACTTAAGTTGGGATAAACATGTTCTTTTTCTTTACAATAGATTAAGAGAAATTATTCACTATTTTGTTATGCTATGAAATGATTTCACTATCCATATTTACAAATGATTTACCTCGCATTAGTACAAGCTATATTACAGTATGGTATCATAGGATGGGGTTGTGCTTTAGTACCTCTCTCATGCAAATAATACTGCTACAGAAAAGAATAATAAAAAAATGTCTGAATAAGCCTCTTGATTATCCCTCAGAACTGTTGTAATCTGAATTTGAAGTATTTAATATCCATCTAATTATAAAAATTTCTTATTGAATTTCTTACATAAAACCGTAATATACTATTTCATTTGTATTCATGTAAGTGTAAAACTAAAATATCAGACAGATTCTTGACAGAATCTAAATGTACTACAACTGTAGCTTATAATCACAGTAGCAACTCCGATCCAAGGATCTATAACAAGATAACAGATAAATTACCAAACATCCAATTTGCTGATGCTCCTTATTAAAAAAATTATTTAAAAATTATTGTATATGAAGGCAATATAAAACTTCAATTAATGTAATATCTGTGTTTTGCTTCTTATCTTTTACTTTTTATTTTTGTTAATTAAATACTTGTTTTAAAATTTTGTGAAATGCTCCCTGAGCATGGGAATGTACACTTTCTGGGTGAATATAAGAACAATATGTATCTTTATTCTGGCAATAATAATTATTTTATTTATATACTAATACAATAGCCAGGAGTCAATGACAGTTCAGCACATGACAATTTAAAAACAAGAACATTAATAATGATAGAAATTACAATACAAATTAGATATAAATAACTATTAAAATATTGGTAATTAAAACTAATTGTAATTGAAGATGAAGTGATGGAGTCATATAAATGAATATAATACAAATGATATAAAAGATAACGAGAATAATATTATAATGCATATCTAAAAGACATAAATTAATAACTGACATAAAAACTCCAAAAAGCATATACTACACACTAAGTGGATCTCATCGCTAAAATTTGTAGTAACAAAAAACTTGAGGTTTTCTTTGTAGACTATCGACAACAGTAATAAACTCACCCTCGGTCGTTAACCATAAATTACACTAAACTGTGTAGCAGTAAGCAAGGTAGCTTCGACATTCTTCAGCAAACCCCATGGTAATAAATATCCCCTACGCTTTAGCACTGCGGATCAAGGGTAATGTGCAATAAAAATACCGTGTTCCAATTGTCCCGTGATCTGTGGCGTCAAAGCATGTGAAGTATTTATTGTAGTTGTTTGTCTAAAGGACGCCAATAAGAGGTGGAGTGCCACAGTTAAACGATCAGCGCTTAATTTGTTTAAACGGCCAGTTGTCGAAATAGATTAATTCTGTCATCGAATAAACTCTGTACCTATTCTATGTGTCAAGTCAATTTGCTGTAAATGTTTTACTTTTCAATTTAACCGAGTATAGTGAAACTATTGTTAAGCTGCAAAATGTAACAAAAGGTTTTCATTGACGTAAACAATTCAAGACAGAGTTACCTACTCGTCAAGTCAATTATCACCAACTAATAGTACAAAAATCACAAGTAAATCACCAAAAATGTATTTTTTTTTTTTTTAATTTTACTCATATCAGAGCATTTATGTTAAAATAAAAATAACTATGCGTCCCAATGTTCAGATATAGGAACCGTGCATGGGTCTCAAAATCGTACTGGTGGCGCCGCGCAGTGTCTCAATTCCTAATTAACTACAGGCTCGCAGTTATTCACTAGTCATGTGTGATATAGAAATTACATGCGGCTTTCTGCCGATAAAAAGTTGTAATATTAGTAAGAATGTGTTCATTGATTCATAGTGTTCTGCCTAAGGGCAGGTCTTTCACTGCAAACCCAGCAATCTCCAGTCTTTAATTATTTTATAGACTCAGTGGAAAGTTCAGTACTGCTAGAGGAGTATAAAAATGTAACTACAAAGTTCCTGAAATATCAGTGAAGTTGTTTGGCATTTAAATCAGTGAATGAGGGTGAACAGTCATATTACGAAAGCATTGATATACTTATATTTGATGTCATGACGTGCGTAATATTTGTATGTATAATGCGTCTATAAATTACGTATTTTAATGTGATTTAATTCTAAAAGTAGTCTTAATTACACTTCCTGAATAATGGGCGACTGCA
This sequence comes from Periplaneta americana, assembly GCA_025594305.2. Taxonomy (NCBI): domain Eukaryota; kingdom Metazoa; phylum Arthropoda; class Insecta; order Blattodea; family Blattidae; genus Periplaneta; species Periplaneta americana. The sequence continues at coordinate 30,292,155 of JAJSOF020000039.1, forward strand.
AATTCTCTAAAACACAACACATATGAAAAATATCATCAACATACTACCTCTGATTGAGGTTCTGGCTGATAGGTACATCTGTTATCAGACAGTGCATCTCACTTGACGATATGTTTCAGAGGAAGAACAATATTGTTTGTATGCATATGAAGTCTGACTAGTGTAATTTGTAGCAAGTCGGCGATATATGCAATGGAAGGAAAAGGAACTGGCCACCCTACCGCATGATATTCTGGCCTAGTTGCCTCATAAGTGGTGCCTTGTTGGTATCACTTGTGAGGTTCAGACTTCTCTTTGGAGAGTTGAATAAACAACAAGATCAACATGCGGAAGCAGTTCATTTAATAGTTTGTGTAAAATGTTATTCTGTATATTTTAATTCGCTGAATGCACCTTTCAATATGAATTCGAACACTGGCAACGCTGTAAGTAGTTTAGACTTCTTCAGCTGTTAATTTACCATCGTGCAGATACGGTGGAGTAACAACAATGATCCCTTTATCGGAGAAGTTTGTTATTATTCCGGGAAAACCTGACTTCATCACCATCTTCTAATAAAGTCAATAATCCGCAGTCAGTTGTTATGAATGTGTCACTCGATCTGCCTCGGTAGCATTTAGATTTGAAGGCCACCATCTGATCCACATTGGGTGGCTGTTCCACTTCTGAACAATTAATTGTCACTCTACATTTTTCAATATTGCAAGCATTGTTTCCTGAATACTTTCTCTCTAGGCCAAAACCCAAAATTGAGGAGCTCCGAAACAAAACCCGTTAAGTCCACAAATCATAAATTTTCAGAAAAGACGAAAAACTTCAACAGCTTAACCTTGTGCATAAAAAAATTAAAAGACACCGCTGTTGTAAAAGGACTCTTTCTTGATAATAAAATGACTAGCGCTGAAAATCAGTTGCATCTAAATTAGGAATAATGACAACTTAAAAAAATTTCGGATGGACTTAACTTGTTTTGGTCCATACGGTGGACAAAACGGTTTTAGAAACGATGCTAACGAAATGCAAGTATGTACTTTAGGAAATCAAGTTTACTAAATCACAATTAACTCGTACCAGTACATGTGACAGTGATTGTTAATGAAGTAATAGTCCAAAGTGTATGACTATTATGTTTAGTCATGTTCACAAGCAAATCAAAACACAAAAGAAAGTGCTATATCATTCCAAAACATTCTTCCTTATCAAGATAGTCACATATTTCATTTTCCTCTTCATTCCGTGTCATTTTTCTTATAATCAACAATGTTTGCTTAAAACTCTTGTTTTGGCAAGTTTCTCTACTAATCTCAGATCTTTTTCAACAAACAGTCCACATCAGCCTTCTTTGCAGTTTTCACATTACCTGGGAAAACTGGCATGTTCAAGGGCTGAGTTATATCTTTCACATGACAACCTCTCTTTAACAATGATTTCGAACGTCTATGATCATCAAACGTATCGTTTTCATAGTACTGATCCCTTCCTACTTATGAACTTTGGAGGTAAATGCATTGAAATCTTGAACTTTCTAATCTTTCCACATTACGATAGAAATTGTGGTAGTCTTTAGGCATAAATATTTCAGAGTGCCTTCGCAATGCTTTTTTCTATTATGTCAAACGCCCTACCTGTTGGGAGGATATGAATGGCCTTGACCAGGAAAATCATACATATGTCTTTCACAGATTACGGTGATTTTTGCAGAAGCCACCGCTAGAGAGCATGTACAAGAATGGAATTTCGATTTCGGCCTTCACACCCGTCTGGAACTAGCCTTTTAATGGAGATAGCTTCATCAAAATTCTGTTTGCTAAGAAAATTTGTAACAGCTGAAGCTACTTCTTTTACTCCTCGGCTTGCCTGATTTTCAGTTCAGCAATAAAAGTTAGGGGATTTGTTCTCAACATCTGTAATACAGAATACGTATAATCTAATCTGTCTAACATAGAAGCCTCACTTATTGGTAGTTTCGGCCACGGCTGAACCTGTTGTAAATCCAAACAAAGTGTGTCAGAATTGTTTGGAGTTTCTTTCAATATTTTGTAAAATTTCTTTGCTCTGATTTTGTGGAAGATGAGTGCAGCACGAGTTTCTTCCTTTTTCTTACCGCTGACAGAGGATTACACTTCATGATGCATTCTTGCACAATATCTACATGTCGGTAGCAGGTGTACCAAACCCCAAGTTGAATTGAGTGGAAAAGATGCTGTAAAAGAACCACCATTTTACTTTCAAAGAGTCTGACACTGGAATTATAAATTTTGTGTAGTTTGCTTATACTGAGATTTGAAAAAAGGTACAATCTCCTACTTTTTCCGAGAGAGTATTGGCTTTCGCATGCTTTCAAGTTTGATATAAATGTAATAACAGATCGTCTCTTTTTTGAGACCGTTTTGACCTACGATCGTCACCCCATCTTTCCTTAGTGGGCTTTCCAGCCAGTGTGTTGGATGCTATAGTGTTCAGTCAAAATTGACCGATACCGAAGAGAGCACGAAAGAATGAACAGATTGGAATCTCCTCATTATTGGCACCTCTTACTTATAACAACAACAATAATAATAATAATAATAATAATAATAATAATAATAATAATAATAATAATAATAATAGAAAAAATAATACATTTTTTCATCTGATTATAGTCGCTCTAACAACTTGGTTATATCGCGACATAACCACGGAAAACACAATCACGATAATGCAAGAAATGTATCAAGTTTTCTAGTAATAATAATAATAATAATAATAATAATAATAATAGTCTCTAATAATTAGTGTATCAATTTTTGCGTCTGTAACAGTTGTGCAGCATGATTATTCGTTTTATTATATTTTCCGTGGCGTTATCTCTGTACTAATATTGTTATTAATCTACTGCTATATCAATAATATTTTATAAAACGTTTGTCGCAGTATATAGGCGGAACACTATGTATGGACCTATCATATTATATATGTGGTTATTCAAATATTGAATAATTATTAATTAGCAATAATAACTGTATATCGAAGTTTTTCATACTATTTTATTTATAACTTCATGTTACTGTTTTGGTACGTTCCATTAGACTGTTCCATTAGACGTTTGTCATAAATGCAGAAAATAAAGCCTTATTTTTACCGTGTGAGCAAAACATATGTGTATCTTATCTATCGCCTTCCATACAAGATAAGACATGTCAGTGAGATGACCTTGTACTGTGCTTCTATTTATACTGAAAGATATTAATCAAGTTTCAGTTATAGATCTCCCCTTTGGTGCAAGAGGTATCATATCAAAATATTTTCGTAAATATTTCGTAACATAACTTGTCTCGTCTCTCCTCTGTGATGAACATAGAACATTGATTATTTTTATTTGTTTCACCGAGGAGAGTGGAAGATTACTTCCAATGGAGTGAGAATCTCTGTTCCTGACCCCTTTGGCCCCTGGTCTCTGCGTTATCTACTAGTCTGCCCACAGTAGCAAATAAATAGTTAATTTTGTTTCTACACCCACTGATTTGATTATGTACTTCCCCTTGCCTTCCTAAGCTAATCTCCAGTTTCGGCTCGGAGTCGGGTGATGATTCACTCATTCATTCATAGTGTTCTGCCCAAGGACAGGTCTTTCACTGCAAACCCAGCATTCTCCAGTCTTTCCTATTTTCTGTCTTGCTCTTTGTCTCCACATATAATCCATATATCTTAAAGTCGTCTATCATCTGATATCTTCTTCTGTCCCAAACTCTTCTCCCGTTCACCATTCCTTCCAGTGAATCCTTCAGTAGGCAGTTTCTTCTCAACCAGTGACCCAACCAAGTCCTTTTCCGCTTTCTGATCAGTTTCAGCATAATTCTTTCTTTATACACTCTTTCCAACACAGCTTCGTTTCTTACTCTGTCCATTTCACACGCTTCATCCTTCTCCATATCCACATTTCCAATGCTTCTACTCGCTTCTTTCCACTTCTTCGTAATGTCCGTGTTTCTGCCCCACACAATGCTACACTCTACACAAAGCACTTCACTAATTTCTTCCTTAGATCTTTCTCCAGAGGTCCGCAGCAGATGGTTCTTTTTCTATTAAAAGCTTCATTTCCCATTGCCATTCTCCTTTTGACTTCTTGGGAGCAGCTCATGTTACTGCTTATAATACATCTCAAGTATTTGAAGCTCTCCACTTGCTCTACTGCCTCATTTAGAATTCGTAAGTTTACCTTCTTTACTTTTCTTCCTACAACCATGGTCTTCGTCTTGTTGGCATTTATCTTCATCCCATACTGCTCACAGATGTCATATCCCCTAGTATCATCTCCTCTTCTGCTAACAACGCCATGTCATCAGCAAATAATGAAGCTAATATCGTGTTTCGAGTTGGGTTCGGGTCTGGTTCAGATCGAGCCGGGCCGGACCTAAGAATTTCGGTCCATGCAGACCTCTAAGGCCTAAATGACTGAAGGATACCATTTTGTTTAGCTACATCTTCTGGTAAACTGTAGTTGTGGCAGCATTTGTTCACTCTTTCCAAGCTGAATTTAATGCATTTAATAGCATGAATTGTTTCAATTTTCATCTTATTTCGCAATTTATATTTTGTCAAATTCACTACACTGAACACGCGTTAAACATCGGCATTTGAGAATGGAAGAGTTAGAAATGATAAAGCAAGTGCAGCAAGCTCAATAAAAGGGATTTTCACTGACAGTGACACAACTCCACAATGCACTTCTCTTATAAAGTGCAGTAAATTTTAAAAAGGCCGTTGCGTAGCGAAAAGTTCAGGCAACTAATTAGCAAAGTGAACTGCTAATGAAAGAGGACTAACATGCACTGACTTCTTTAATTGTTCGTTACTACTAGTATTTTCAAGCTCATGATCTCATAACTCCTATTCTGTGAGCTGGAATGATGCAGTCAATTTGATGCTGGGGAGCGGAATTTCCACTTGGAGACGTTACACATTATTAAAAAAAATAATAATGTCAACCTTTTTCCACTCAATTAAGATATAGATTACTTACTTACTTACTTACTTACTTACTTACTTACTTACTTACTGGCTTTTAAGGAACCCGGAGGTTCATTGCCGCCCTCACATAAGCCCGCCATTGGTCCCTATCCTGAGCAAGATTAATCCATTCTCTATCATCATATCCCACCTCCCTCAAATCCATTTTAATATTATCCTCCCATCTACGTCTCGGCCTCCCCAAAGGTCTTTTTCCCTCCGGTCTCCCAACTAACATTCTATATGCATTTCTTGATTCGCTCCATACGTGCTACATGCCCTGCCCATCTCAAACGTCTGGATTTAATGTTCCTAATTATGTCAGGTGAAGAATACAATGCGTGCAGTTCTGTGTTGTGTAACTTTCTCCATTCTCCTGTAACTTCATCCCTCTTAGCCCCAAATATTTTCCTAAGCACCTTATTCTCAAACACCCTTAACCTATGTTCCTCTCTCAAAGTGAGAGTCCAAGTTTCACAACCATAAAGAACAACCGGTAATATAACTGTTTTATAAATTCTAACTTTCAAATTTTTTGACAGCAGACTGGATGATAAAAGTTTCTCAACCGAATAATAACATGCATTTCCCATATTTAAGGTTAATAAAAGGTTAATTAAATGAAAAAGAAAAACAGAATAAATCAAATATTTATCATTGATCTATTTTTAAACACCAGAATGACATTCTTTTAGCACCAAATGGCTTCCCAAAAACACCAGATTTGGTGACAGAATCACCAAATTGGTAACACTGAAGTCAGGGTCCCTGACGTAGATAAAGTGAACTGTTAGTTTACCTTTATCTGAGTCTCGCTGTTTATCAGCCTGATTAGTTTTTGTTTGACACTTTCTTTGATGTTATCGAAATTAATCTGTAGGTAAGAGTTCAATACTCATGGGGCAATTCACCAGAAAGTTTTGAAATGAAACGACATAAATAAAACTCTATTAGTGGTTTATTTGACGTAACACCGCCACCATCACACACTATTTAATTTTTTCAAATTGTCTTTCCATGAATAATAATAATAATAATAATAATAATAATAATAATAATAATAATAATAATAATTCGTGGCGCGAAGCCCATGAAAACTAAGGCCCGTCAACTGGCTGCTAGCCTCATGTCCAGAGATGTACGATCATCCAATCAGAACGGAGGTATCCTATGGTTAGCACGATGACGCCCTCAGCTGTTATAGTAGGTTTTGAAACAAAATTTCGCTACCTACCTTATTTCCTCAAATTGAGGTTCCAAATAAAACAACAGCCCAAGTATAAAACCAAATTTTACAGAAGAAGGTTGTTTAGTTGATATCAATTTTCTGCTCCGTATAATAGTGTGGGTATGGCCATTGTTTTGTAAAATTTATTATTGTTGCATTACCGACTTTCCTTAAGTGTTCTTTTTATTGTGCCCAATAGTTGTTTAAGGAATTTAGATGTTCTTTTTTTCTGATCATCATTTTTATAATATGAAATCCTATAATTTGAGTTTTCGTTGTTGAGATTTTAAATTCATATTCTTAGGCTATTTTATCTTCAGAATGTTATGTATGTGTTCTACTATTAATGATTACTTTTCCTTTATTTCTATATTGGATATACACCGGTACTACAGGTATATCTGTGCAAATACAGAGCTATCAGTTTGGTTTACCGATGTATCGGCGCCCTGGTCCTCGGCGAGAACTGCTGTTGTGGCCGCCAGAATTAGTACCGTAATAGAGCAATTAAACTACAACACAATTACCTCATAATAGACGCTGAAAATGTCAACCTTCTTGTACTTCACAAGTGGAATATCGCGTGAGTGCGTCGTAATTCAAATCTCCTCACATCTTCAACTGAAATGTGTCTCATTTGTGACTCAATAATTATAATCTTTTAATTCCTGAAATTTATGTGGATTAGACTGATGCATACTCACAAGAGTGAATCACTTTCTTTTAGAACATGCAGTGGAGTTTAGTAATAAAGTTTATGATATAATAAACGTGTAGCTTTTCTTGCAGATGGCACAGGCATGTCAATCTGCCGAACTAATTTTTTTAGCAGTTTTTATGGCAAACGTTCGAATATTGCACCAATGGCATCTAATTTAACCTTCATAAAACTGGTCTGTTATTAGGATGTTTTTAATACCGATCCAGTATTGTCTAATTTATTGACTAATTTATGTAATACCTCCTTCGTCGGAGGATGAATATTGGGAAATTTTGCAATAAACTCCGTACAGACCTGGCTAGCCGATTGCACAAAAACACTTTTTTTTTCTAGAGTGAAATAACAACCCATTCTATACAGTATTTCACACGAAACTGCATTCACAACAATCGCACAATTTCACAACACGCATGAATGGGTCCAACGTGAAGAGGAGTCGGGAAGAGAGTGGGAGGTAGACGGTAGACTAGCATCTATCGTTCCAGTAGTTCTTCGTCTTCTTCTTTGGCACTACGGCCCTTGTAGTCTAGCCTTGGCCTCCCTTAGGATCTTGGTCCATTCCTGTCCAACCAGAGCCTTCTGCCTCCATCTTCTCACGCCTTAGAGTCCTTAAATCGTCCTCCACTGCATCCAACCATCTTAGTTTCTGTCTGCCAATATTGCGCCTGCCTTCTGGTTTTGTGTCTAGAATCTTTTTTGGTATTCTCTGATCATTCATCGTGATTACATGTCCTAACCATTCCAACCTACGGGTTTTGATTTCAGCAACAATATCTGGAGATTTATATTGAGTTTTCAGTTCTGTATTATATCTAATTCTCCAGTGCCCATTCTCATATTTAGGACCATAGATTTTCCTTAGAAATTTTCTTTCCCATGTCATCAGTTGTTGTTCCATTTTCTTCGACAGAGTCCAAGTTTCACTGCCATAAAACACAGTTGGTCTTACGACTGTTTTATATAATGTAAGTTTTGCTTTTTTACTTATGCATCTTTCTCTCAAAGTTTTGTTAAGGGCTCTCAGGCATCTATTTCCCCCAGCAATTTTTTGCCTCATATCCGCATCTGCAGTGTTTTTTTGGGTAATTAGAACTCCTAAATATTTAAAAGAATCTACTTCCTCATATTTCTGTCCATTTATTATAATATCTTTATTACAAACGCCACTTGGTCTTATGTTTCTCATATATTTAGTTTTCTCTTTATTAATTTTTAACCCCATGTGCTCTGCTTCTATTTGAATTTGGGGTTACTATTTCATTTAGCACTCCAAGAGATCTACTCATGACCACAATATCATCCGCATAGGCCATGCACTGTCTGGTCCTATTACGAGTAAATATGGTACCATTAAAATTTATATCAATGTTCCTAATGACTTTTTCAAGGCCGATGTTAAACAGAATTGTAGATAAGGAGTCTCCTTGCCTCACCCCATTTACTGTTAAGAATTTATCAGATACTTTTGTTTGTATCTTTACCTTATTATATGTTTTGGAAAGGGTTATTTTTGTTAAATTTACCAATTTGGTAGGGATACCAAATTCTCTCATAGCCTCCAGAATTTTAAATCGATTCATGTTATCAAATGCCTGTTTAAAGTATATAAAAAGCATATGTATAGGGATATTATATTCACTTGTCTTCTCTAAACACTGTTTGATTGTGAATATGTGATCGGTTGTACTTCGTCCTTGCCTAAAACCACACTGATATTCACCCAGGAGTTCATCTGTATATGCTTTAATATAATTAGATATTATATTTGTAAAAATCTTATATGTAACATTCAGCAGCGAGATTCCTCGGAAATTGTTGCAGTCCAGCTTGCTGCCCTTTTTGTGTATGGGGCATATCAGCGCTGTTCTCCATTCATCAGGAATTTCTTCTTTGTTCCAAATCACTAATATTAATTCGTATATGTAGGTCCAGAAACGCTTTCCACCTTTCTGTATCAGCTCTGCTGTTATCAGATCCTCACCAGGAGCTCTGTTATTCTTCATTTTCTTAATTACGTTAAAAACTTCAAGTTTACTTGGTTCTTTTAGTTGTACTTCTGGGCCAAAATAAACGGTTTCATTTGATGATGTGTCCTCTTCAGTGTTTGTCAGGATTCATTGTTTCACTGAAGTGTTCAGTCCATCTTTTCAAGACTCCAGCCGTTTCGCCAACCAGATTCCCATCTTTATCTCGACACCAGGTTGATCTTGGTTGAAAGCCGCCTTTAAATTTCCGAATATTTTCGAAAAATTTTCTCGAGTCATTTCTACTGTATCTATCTTGTGTTTCCCGTAGTAAATTTTCTTCATATTCTTTTTTCTTTCTACGGATTAGTGTCTTAGCTTTTCTTCTTGCCTCCTTAAATTCACCAACATTGTTCCTAGTGTTCCGTTGGATCATTTTAATTCTGAAGTCATTTCTTAGACTCAATGCCTCCTGGCATTCTTCATCAAACCAACCGTTTCTATTCTGAGATTTTCTATAACCTAGGATCTTCTCTGCCGCTGAATGTATGCTTCGTTTAATTTTCCTCCAAGATTCTTCAATACTGCTATTAGTTTGACACTGACTGTCCAGGGTTTGAGTCACTAAATCCTTATATTCATTTTGACATATATCATCATTAAGTTTTCCAATGTCAAATTTTTCCATCTTTTCATCTGTATATTTATTGGCTATAGATAGTTTTGCTCGATATTTAATGCGTACAAGATGATTATTTCGAGGAAAAATTGTTCCGGAGCAGGGTATCGAACCCGGGACCTTTGATTTGAAGATCGCAACGCTCTACCACTGAGCTACCCGGGAACTCTAACCGACACCGATCCAATTTTCCCTCTATATCCACAGACCTCAAAGTGGGCTGACAACCGTCAAGCAACCAACTGATGCACTCCGTGTGACTTAAATTGTGGTTTTTTGTTAACGAACAGTGACGTGTATAATGCAAATCAAGATTTCAGGTATATCTTTAAAGTTTTTCCTCGAAATTATTCAAATACTTTATTATACCAAATCTTGATTTTTAATACACGTCACTGTTCGTTAACAAAAACCATCAATTTAAATCACAATTAATCCTCGAAGTTGTTTGACGGTTGTCAATGCCTGTGGATATAGAGGGAAAAATTGGATCGTTCCATGTAGTGTCAGTCGGTAAACCAAATCAAAGGTCCCGGGTTCGATACCCGGCTCCGTGTTTCGAAATTATTCAAATCAACTTTACTGTTATTGAAATCTTGATTTGCCAAGATGATGATCAGAGTCGAGTCAGCACCCCGATAAGATCGCACATCTATGATGTCTGAGGCATGTATGGCATCTATCAGGACATAATCGATCTGATTCTTTGTATAACCATCTGGTGATATCCATGTTATTTTATGGATATCTTAATGTGGAAAATTTGTGCTACTTATTACCATATTTTTGCTTATTGCAAAATCAACTAATCTTAATCCGTTGTTATTTGTAATGTCATGCAGGCTCGTTCCATGTAGTGTCAGTCGGTAAACCAAATCAATAACTACTCCGTGTTTACATTGGAATTACTGTGTTTAGATACCAGTGCCAGTGCGACTGAATATAACCATGGTTGTTACATTTTCATGCATTCGTTCATTTAGAGGTTAGTTAACTTTATTAATACTTTAGAAATACATAAATACATTCTATTTACTCCCATACTCACTTACCTAAGTTTACTTCTCCGACAGTTGTAGATAGTGTGATATAACTCACCGTTAGAAAGCAGTAGTGTGACATAACATGTTATCGTTTCTAAACAAGCGATGTCTCGATATGTTGACGTAACTCGTTGTTGTTGCTAAGCAAAAGTGTGTCAGAACTCGTTTCCGTAACTAGGCAAGTGATGTTACTGTTGCTAAGCAAAGGTATGACAGAACTCGTTAACGTAGCCAAGCTAGTAATGTTTGAATACGTTGACGTAACTCGTTGCTGTTGCTGAGCAATAGTATGACAGAACTCGTTGTCGTAACTAAGCAAGTTATGTCTGAATATTTTCACGTAACTCGTTGCTGTTGCTAAGCAATAGTATGACAACTCGTTATCGTAGCTAAGCAAGTGATGTCTGAATATGTTGAAGTAACTGGTTGATATTGCTAAGCAATAGTGTGTCAGAACTCGTCATCGTAACTAAGCAAGTGATGTCTGAATATGTTGACGTAACTCTATACTGTTGCTAAGCAATAGTGTGGCATAACTCGTTATCGTAGCTAAGCAAGTGATGTCTGATTATGTTCACGTTGCTCATTGTTCCTAAGTAATAGTGTGTCAGAACTCGTTACAGTAATTAGGCAAGTGATGTTTGAATATGTCGACATAACTCGTTACTGTTGCTAAGCAATGCTATGACAGAACTCGTTAACGTAGCCAAGCTAGTGATGTTTGAATACGTTGACGTAACTCGTTACTGTTGCTAAGCAATAGTATGACAGAACTCGTTATCGTAGCTAAGCAAGTGATGTTTGAATATGTAGAGGGAACTCTTTACTGTTGCTAAGCAATAGTGTGACATAAATCATTTTCGTAGCTAAGCAAGTGACGTTTGAATATGTTGACGTAACTCGTTACTGTTGCAAAGCAATAGTATGACAGAACTCGTTATCGTAGCTAAGCAAGTGATGTTTGAATACTTTTACGTAACGATTTGCTGTTGCTAAGCAATAGTATGACAACTCGTTATCGTAGCTAACCAAGTGATGTCTGAATATGTTGACGTAACTGGTTGTTGTTGCTAAGCAATAGGATGACAGAACTCTTTATCGTTGCTGAGCAAGTGATATCTGAATATGTTGTCGTAGCTAAGCAATAGGATGACAGAACTCTTTATCGTTGCTGAGCAAGTGATGTTTGAATATGTTGTCGTAACTGGTTGCTGTTGCTAAGCAATAGGATGACAGAACTCTTTATCGTTGCTGAGCAAGTGATGTTTGAATATGTTGTCGTAACTGGTTGCTGTTGCTAAGCAATAGGATGACAGAACTCTCTATAGTTGCTGAGCAAGTGATGTCTGATTATGTTGTCGTAACTGGTTGCTGTTGCTAAGAAATAGTATGACAGAACTCTTTATCGTTTCTGAACAAGTGATGTCAGAATATGTTGATGTAACTCGTCGCTGTTACTAAGCAATAGTATGACAGAACTCGTTATCGTTGCTAGGCAAGTGATGTCTGCGTATGTTTACGTAACTCTTTATCGTTGCCAAGCAATAGTATGACAGAACTCGTTATCGTAGCTAAGCAAGTGATGTCTGAATATGTTGACGTAACTGGTTGCTGTTGCTAAGCAATAGTATGACAGAACTCTTTATCGTTGCTAATCAAGTGATGTCTGATTATGTTGACGTAACGGTTGCTGTTTCGCGGTGGATTATGGGGCGTAAAAGACGTAGTTTGACGTCATATCCGTCACACCGATTTCAAGCATATTTGCTTTGGAGTACTTCTTCCTTTCTTTTTATCCTCTCAGGTGTGGCCGTAGCCCAGTGTGCTCACTGTGGCGGAATTCCGTTAACGTAGTGGAATTTTTGACTTCGGGAGACGTAGCGGCGATAATCGAAATCCTCCCGAAATGTAGCAGAATTAAAAAAATCATATCAGAATATTGAAATTGTGTGTTTTCTCTTAAACTTCCCCAATCAATTTTGTTCGTTTTTCTACAAGATTTTGCGTAACTCTAATTTTCTCTAACGTAAGGGATGCCGCTAATGCTTGTAATCAAATGTAGAAATTAAAATGTCACAGCTTTCCCAAATGGAGCAAAGAAATAGATTGTCATTTGCCATTGTAAGTTCTTTAGTGAAGCTAAAATTTGATCTAAAAATTAAAAATGTCTGCAATGAGACCAACAAAACAACAGATGATAATCATATTAGAAAGTTCAACCAAAAAATATAAGATAAGAGCACTCCATCAACTTCAGAGGATTCACCTGGGAAGCAATCTGATTACCTTTTACATATTTTATTTACTTGCTCAGAACTTGGTTACTTGGCTGTTAGAGAACCCGGAGGTTCGTTGCCGCCCTCACATAAGCCCATCATTGGTCCCAATCTTGAGCAAGAATAATCCAGTCCTTACCATCATATTCTACTTCCCTAAAATCGATTTTAATATTACCCTCCAATCTACGTCTTGGCTTCCACAAAGGTATTTTTCCTTCAGGTCTCCCAACTGACACTCTATACCCATTTCTGAATTTACCCATAAGTGCTATATGGCCTGCGCATCTCAAACGTCTGGCTTTAATGTTCCTAATTATGTTAAGTGAAAAATAACTTTTATATTACCTACATAAAATACATATTATAATAGTTACAGATGCAGAAACACATTAACGGTTTTTATTAAGGTTTCATGTGCTAATAACATAAAAATATTAATTTAATGTGCATAGTGTATTCTAGGGCCTGTATGTAAATAAATACATTAGAATATGCTTATTGGGCCTACATGTATTCCAGTGGCGTAGCATGAAATTTTGAGCAGGGGAAGCTAACTCAAGTTCTCTTTCATGTACATATGAGAAAACGTATTACAAAAATATAGTCTTAAAATAAATAGTAGTCAATGTCAAGCCAGCAGTCCGAAGATTGGTTGGAACCTCGTAACACCAATAAGACATGACCTCAAATGGTACGTAGTAAAATATGATTTCATGGTTTACATATCTCTAACAAATAGACACGGTCATTTGTTTTTTAAATCGCACTTTTGTTCGTAAGTCAGTCTTGATAATAGAATTGTCCTAAAAATTCAAGTAAATTGGTGTGAGGAACTGTTATTTCACTCATTATTTATCATATCAGCCGCAATGCACACTAACACTTCAACTGAACAAACCCTCACGAAAGGGATAACTCGGAAACTTTCAATGTAAAAGTTAGCTTCTTCCTTGCCTTGCGACAAGGGTAGTTTAGTTAAAAGGGATGGAGAATCTCACACAGAAGAATGAGTGAAAGAAACCAGTCTGCTTGAAGCTGGCGTGTGCAGGCTTCTTGTTTACTGCTGCATCACAAATCATCCTGAGCTGCCGCATCACAATATTTAACGCATAAATATAAACTTTATTAAAATTAATAAATAATTTTGTTCATAAACGGCAGGTTTATTATGAAATTATTATTAACTGGGGAAGCTGAGCTTTTTAGCTTACATTGACACTACGCCACTGATGTATTCACACTTTTAAGTAACATTACATAATAATACAAGTACTAAATTTTAATTTTTAGTATCTTATTACAGAGAGAAGAATAAGTAAAGCGACTTACTTTAAGACTTGTCCATATAAAATGTTCATTCAATCATAGTGTTCCGCCCAAGGCAGGTCTTTCACTGCAAACCCAGCATTGCTCAGTCTTTCCTATTTTCTGCCTTCCTCTTTGTCTCCTCATATGATCCGTATATCTTAATGTCGTCTATCATCTGATATGTTCTTCTGCCCGAACTCTTCTCCCATTCACCATTCCTTCCAGTGCATCCTTCAGAATGCAGTTTCTTCTCAACCAGTAACCCAGCCAAATCCTGTTCCTTTTTCTGATAAGTCTCAGAACCATTCTTTCTTCACCCACTCTTTCCAACACAGCTTCATTTCTTATTCTGTCTGTTCACTTCACACATTCCATCCTTCTGCATATCCAAATTTCAAATGCCTCTAGTCGTTTCTCTTCACTTCGTCGTAATGTCCATGTTTCTGCTCCATACAATGCTACACTCCACACAAAGCACTTAACTAGTCTTTTCCTTAGCTCTTTCTCCAGAGGTCCGCAGAAGATTCTCGTTTTTCTATTAAAACTTCCTTTGTCATTGCTATTTTCCTTTTAACTTCTTGGCAGCAGCTCATGTTACTGCTTATAGTACACTCCAAGTATTTGAAGCTGTCCACTTGCTCTACTGCTTCATTTAGAATTCACAAGTTTACCTCTTTACTTTTCTTTCTATGATTATGGTCTTCGTCTTGTTGGCATTTATCTTCATTCCATACTACTCACAGCTGTCATTTAGCTCCAGTTAGCATATCCCTTAGTATTGTCTACACTTCTGCTAACAACGCCATATCATATATAAAATTAATATGTTTTAATAAAATTATATCATTAGATCTTACTTATCTCTCTGTTTACAGAACACTAAGTCTTTAGTACAATTTAAGCTTTCGTGAATAAATATGAAATAAAATAAATATAAAATATTAATTCATAGCTTTGATTATCAAACAATATAGATTATTTAAAAGGCATGTTGGTCCGACAAGTTAACATGTAAATGAAGATAAATATTGTAAATCCTTAATAACTGTCTATTTTTAACCTAATGCGTAGTACAAGAAATTACATTATATTATACACATAAAACATATGACTAGCACTTTCGCCAATAAGGTGGCATCTTCAGATCTAGTTAGCATATTATGAAGCTTTATACATAAAGACATAGATGAAATCAACATAATAAATGTGATAAATACATGACATGAGAAAAAATTACAATATTAAAATAACTGCGCAAACAGAAGGCAAAGTGAAATAGTGACAGGTGAGATGGTTGTAGTAATTCAACCTCTATAAAGTCTAGATATTAAATTACAGAATCTAAGCCTTGAATAAAATTCTGCAAGACATGTGTGCAGCTTATGAAATTTAAAAGAGTAAAAAGTTGCAACAGTCATCACGACGCATAGAACGGCAGCGTGTAGTGGATCTGCAAGATTAAATAAGAAATGTTTTAATAAAGGAACCTACGCGGATCAAAAGAAATTATGCAGCGATTTTCGAAGCCGTGGGAAGAGACGATGTACATGGCCGGTTGCGTGGTGTTGACTGGTGCAATGACATATAAAAGAATCACATCATGACGTAAGTGGAGGGGGGTACATGTTGCAGCGAGAAGAGTTCCCATTGGCCAATTTGAATAAAGAGTTATTGGGGTTAGGTAATTGTTCATTAAGTAACGAAATGTTATTACTAAGCGATTTGGCTATATGAAATTCTTCTGCAATATAGATTATGTCAGGAAGCACAAAGAACCTCTTTGTATGATCCTTAATATAATTTTATTCTGGTCTCTATATTTATTCAGTGAGGACAACCGTAGCGGAATGTAGCTGTATTTTGGCTTCTCCATAGTGGATTTTGTTTTTGTGGAGTACGGCACACTGCAGTAGCAAGTTAAATTACAGAGCGTCAAACATAAAACATACAAACATACGTGCCATATATAAATTCGAACTCACACTAGGTTCTTCAGACAAGGTCAAACCTGCACTTAGATCGTTCCCGAGGTTGCACTGTGCCAATTTTATTTAAAAAACACACAAATAAAAAATGTAACTTCTAAGCCTATTGCTCCGAGATGCATTATTTATGTATTTTATTGATAAATGGAGAAGATTTTTACTGCATCTGAAATGTAAAATGTACTTACAGGATACTCCGACGTGCAGACCGTGTTCCTGGCCTGCATCGCCACGCTCATACCGCTCGTGTTCATCCTCGTAGCCGCCATCGGAGTCAGGTGAGTACGACGTTGAGTGGAGAACACATTACTTTATATTGCAGTATAAATTGTTGAATCACTACTTTTATTTTTCCACGCATTATTTATCCAATCATTTTCATTCTCTTTTTTTCTTCTGTTATGTTATTCTCTCCTTTTCCATCCTGTACCTTCATCCATCTCTCTTCAGACATCATCTTACTTCCTTATTTTAACATACCGCGAACCGGAAGGCGGCCTATAAACACCCAAAATGACTAAATCTAATTCACCCACTCTTAATGATACTCCGACAACCCCTTCCAGACCCGTGCTCAAATTCTTAATATTATCTCCTATGCCCTTCTTAATTGAAATGGAAACACCTCCTGCCCACCTACCCCTCCTGCCACGCTTATCCCTGCCCTTACTAAAACTAATGAAATTGTTCAATTCTAGATTATCCTTACATCTAAGCCAGGTTTCTGTGAAACACACTATATCTAGGGACTGTACAAAGTTCATAAATCGATCACATGATACTTTCTTTTTAAAACCTTTAATATTGAAGGCTGCAATGCTGAGGGGGGTGAGGTACCTCTACTTCTTCTCTGACCTACTTGTGGCTCCGTGGAGCTCCTCAAGTTCCTCCTAGGGTTGTGACATCCGCCCTATCCTCGGCTGGCTGCTGTCAACGCACCCCTCTCCAACGCTCCGACGCAGTTGCCATCGAAGCCCCGTCCCTCGGGCTGGTGCTAGGCAGCTTGTCCACCCTCGTCTGTAGGCCCGCCTGCGGCTTCTTCTCCCCTTTGGCGCGCTCCAAGGTGGTCGCCTTTGTCGCCTCATTCTTCGGACTGCCACTGGGCTGCTTTTCTTCCCTCTTCCGGTCTGCGATGTTCGCTTTTGAGACGTTTCCGGCACTAACAGTTGTGCTGCTTTTCTTCCCATTGTTCTCTGACCCCGGACTTCTCTCTTCTGACGCCACCACTGTATCCTCTATATTCCTCTCTCCCGACTTCACCCCATCTTCCTTCAAGCTGTCCACTGCCTCCAATTCGACTCTTGACCACAGTCTGCTGTTAACTACGAGCTTGTCGTACTGGATGACAGCATGACATCCCTGACGGCGGGCCTCGAACATATGGCGTTTGAGAAATTCTCTCTCTCGCCTAACCCGCTCACTGAAGTCCTCACTTATATACACGCCACTCCCACGTAGGTATTTTGCGTCTTGCAAAGTCATAACTTTTAATTTATAATTTGCGAGTTTGCAAACTATTGGACGCTTCCTGTTCCAAGATCGCCCCACTCGGTGCGCCCTCTCAATGTCCCACCCCCGGAGTTCGATGCCCAGTTGGGCCACTACCCGTCGCACCATGTCTTCCGACTGCTCCCACGTCTCTCTTTCCTCGTCCGGTAACCCGTGAATTACAATATTATTTCGTCTGGACTGATTCTCCAAATAGTCAAGTTTGCCTTTTAGTATTTTAACTCTGGATATCACCGAGGCCAACGCGGTTTCTATATCCAGAAATATGTTCGTCGCCGAGTCCACTTTAGAGAAACCTCCTCGCATCTCTGCCCTCATGTCCTCTACCATCTTCTTCAGCGCTTCCATTCTCTCCTTCACTAGACACACGCACGCGGCAACAAGTCTGCTCTCCACCACAGCTACCATTATATTTATTAGTTGGATTATTTCGCGCAGTCTCAATAAGGAATTGAACTGTTTATGTTTTACTGTGTTTTTTCTCTCTCTTTTCATATCTTACATTTATTTTATTATTTTTTATTATTTTTGTGAAATTTGGTTTGAAGTTAGATTAGTTGTAATTGTGATAATTAATGATAACGGTAGTAATAATAACTGTTGTTTTACTATTTTATTATTAGTAGTATTATTTTTGTTTTCTTTGAAGATTCAAACTGTGCATAGTTACAGCACGAATGGCCGTACGGGCTCGTGCGAAGGATCTTGTGTACATGAGTTTGTATAATTTATCATGCATCAATAAATGCACTTATCTATCTATCTATCTATCTATCTATCTATCTATCTATCTATCTATCTATCTATCTATCTATCTATCTATCTATCTATCTATCTATCTATCTATCTATCTATCTATCTATCTATCTATCTATCTATCTATCTATCTATCTATCTATCTGTCTGTCTGTCTGTCTGTCTATCTGTCTGTCTGTCTGTCTGTCTGTCTATCCTTATTTTAGCATTTCTTCTGTCTTTTCTTTCTTTTTTTTTGCTTTACAGTTTTCTTTCCCTTCTCGTTACTCTTCTCTACTCTCTCCATTCTTCCTTCTCTTTCTCATTGATTCTATCTATATACTCTCTTCCATCATTTCTTTTCATTGTGTCTATTGACGTAGAACTACTTATTTCTCCTCACTAGGTATGGGATAGGGCAACTTGGGACTAATAGTCACATAAAACTGCAACCACATCTCTCTTGTTCTCCTTGCCTACACATTGTCGTCCTTGTGTCACAGTCGTCCTCGTATTATTATTATTTCCCTTGTATTTCAATTGTTCTTCCTGTAACGCTATTGTTCTTTTCTCTCCTCCTCGTTCTCATTGCCTTCCGTTTATTCTTCTCCCTTCCCCGCTGTTCTCACGTATTTCCCTTTCTCTTTTTCTCCTCCTCCTCTTTCTCTTTACTTATGTATTTACCTTGTACTACCTGGTTTCCCTTATTTTGTCTATGCTCGTCTTGTTCTCCCTGTATTCGCCTTGTTCTGTCATAGTCTGCTTCTTCGCCTTGTCTTCCCGTTTTTCTCAAATATTCCCCTGGTTCTTCTTGTATTCTCCCAATTTATCTGTACTCTCCTGGTTCTCCTTGCCTTCCCCTCGTGGTCCTTGTCTTCTTGTGCATTTTGTCTCCCCCATGTGCCCTCTTATGGTCCTTTTCATTCCTTGTGCTCCTTTTCTTTCCCTTGTTGCTTCTTTTTCTTTCCCTTGTGCTTTTTTTCCTTTCCTTGTGCATTCTTTTTTTCTTTCCCTTGTGCTCTTTTCTTTCCATTTGCTTCTTTTCTTTCCCCTTGTGCTTTTTCTTTCCCTTGTGCTTTTTCTTTCCTTTCCTTTCAATTGTGCTTTTCTTTTCTTCTTTCCCTTGTGTTTCCATTGTGATTCTTTTCTTTCCCTTGTGCTTCTTTTCTTTCCTTTCCTTTGTGCTTCTTTTCTTTCCCTTGTGCTTCTTTTCTTTCCTTGTGCTCCTTTTCTTTCCCTTGTGCTTCTTTCCTTTCCTTTGTGCTCCTTTTGTTTCCATTGTGCTTCTTTTCTTTCCCCTTGTGCTTCTTTTCTTTCTCCTTGTGCTTCTTTTCTTTCCCTTGTGCTCTTTTCTTTCCCTTGTGCTCTTTTTCTTTCCATTGTGCTTCTTTTCTTTCCCTTGTGCTTCTTTTCTTTCCCTTGTGCTTTTTTTCTTTCCCTTTGTGCTCTTTTCTTTTTCCTTTCCCTTTGTGCTTCTTTTTTCTTCCTTTTTTTTCCCTTTAGTGTGCTTTTTTTTCTTTCCCTTTGTGCTTCTTTTCTTTCTTTCCCTTGTGCTTCTTTTCTTTTCCTTTTCCCCTTTTTCCTTGTGCTTCTTTTCTTTCCCTTGTGCTTCTTTTCTTTCCTTTGTGCTTTTCTTTTCTTTCCCCCTTGTGCTTCTTTTCTTTCCCCTTGTGTTTATTTTCTTTCCCTTTGCTTCTTTTTTTCCCCTTTTGCTTCTTTTCCTTTCCCTTTCTTCTTTTCTTTTTCTTCTTTGTGCTCTTTTCTTTCCTTTGTGCTTCTTTTCTTTCCCTTGTGCTTCTTTTCTTTCCCCTTGTGCTTCTTTTCTTTCCTTGTGCTCTTTTCTTTCCCCTTGTGCTTCTTTTCTCCTTTCCTTTTCTTTTCTTTTCTTTGTGCTCTTTTTCTTTCCTTTGTGCTCTTTTCTTTCCATTGTGCTTTTCTCTTTCTTTCTTTCCTTTGCTTCTTTTCTTTCCCTTCCTTTTCCTTCCTTGTGCTTTTCATTTTCTTTCCCCTTGTGCTTCTTTTCTTGCTTCTTTGTGCTTCTTTTCTTTCCCTTGTGCTTCTTTTCTTTCCCCTTTGTGCTTCTTTTCTTTCCCTTTGTGCTTCTTTTCTTTCCCTTGTGCTTCTTTTCTTTCCCTTGTGCTCTTTTCTTTCCCCTTGTGCTTCTTTTCTTTTTCCCCTTGTGCTTCTTTTTTCTTTCCCTTGTGCTCTTTTCTTTCCTTGTGCTTCTTTTCTTTCCATTGTGCTTTTTCTTTTCTTTTTCTTTCCATTGTGCTTCTTTTCTTTCCCTTGTGCTTCTTTTCTTTCCTTGTGCTTTTTTCTTTCCCCTTGTGCTCCTTTTCTTTCCTTGTGCTTCTTTTTTTCTTTGTGCTTTTTTCTTTCCCTTGTGCTTCTTTTCTTTCCCTTTGTGCTTTTCTTTTCTTTCCATTGTGCTTCTTTTCTTTCCTTTGTGCTTCTTTTCTTTCCCTTTCTCTTTGTGCTTCTTTTCTTTCCCCTTGTGCTTCTTTTCTTTCCCTTGTGCTTTTTCTTTTCTTTTCTTTCCCATTGTGCTTTTCTTTTCTTTCCCCTTTGTTCTTTTCTTTCCTTGCTTCTTTTCTTTCCCCATTGTGCTTCTTTTCTTTCCTTTTCTTTCCTTGTGCTCTTTTTCTTTCCCTTGTGCTTCTTCTTTTCTTTCCCTTGTGCTTCTTTTCTTTCCCTTGTGCTTCTTTTCTTTCCCTTTCTTTTTTTCTTTCCCTTGTGCTTCTTTTCTTTCCCTTTGTGCTTCTTTTCTTTCCCTTGTGCTTCTTTTCTTTCCTTGTGCTTCTTTTCTTTCCCTTGTGCTTCTTTTCTTTCCCTTGTGCTCTTTTCTTTCCCTTGTGCTTCTTTTCTTTCCCTTTGTGCTTCTTTTCTTTCCCTTGTGCTTCTTTTCTTTCCTTGTGCTTCTTTTCTTTCCTTTGTGCTTTTTTCCCTTGTGCTTCTTTTCTTTCCCTTGTGCTTCTTTTCTTTCCCTTTATGCTTCTTTTCTTTCCCTTTATGCCATTGTGCTTTTTCTTTCCCTTGTGCTTCTTTTCTTTCCCCTTGTGCTTCTTTTCTTTCCCCTTTTGTGCTTCTTTTCTTTCCCTTGTGCTTCTTTTCTTTCCCTTGTGCTTCTTTTCTTTCCCTTGTGCTTCTTTTCTTTCCTTTTGTGCTTCTTTTCTTTCCCTTTATGCTTCTTTTCTTTCCCCTTCTTTTCTTTCCTTTGTGCCCTTCTTTTTCTTTCCCCCATTGTGCTTGTGCTTTTCTTTCCATTGTGCTTCTTTTCTTTCCCTTGTTCTTTTCTTTCCCTTGTACTCTTCTTTTCTTTCCCTTGTGCTTCTTTTCTTTCCTTTCTGTGCTTCTTTCTTTTTTTCTTTCCCTTGTGCTCTTTTGTTTCTTTTCTTTCCCCTTGTGCTTCTTTTCTTTCACTTTCCCTCTTTTGCTTCTTTCCCCTCTTTCTTTTCTTTTTTCTTTCCCCTTGTTTTTTCTTTCCCCTTGTGCTCCTTTTCTTCTTTTCCCTTGTGCTTTTTCTTTTTGCCCTTTTGTTTCCATTGTGCTTCTTTTTCTTTTTCTTTTCCTTGTGCTTCTTTTCTTTCCCCTTGTGTTTTTTCTTTTCTTTCCCTTGTGCTTCTTTTTTTCTTCACCCTTGTGCTTCTTTTCTCCTTCCCCTTGTGCTTTTTTCTTTTCTTTCCTTTTGTTTTGCTTGTGTTCTTTTTTGCTCTCACTTGTGCTCTTTTTCTTTTCCTTGTGCTCCTTTTCTTTCCCTTGTGCGTCTTTTCTTTCCCCTTGTGCTTCTTTTCTTTCTTTGTGCTTCTTTTCTTTCCCTTGTGCTTCTTTTCTTTCCCTTTTGCTCCTTTCCTTCCCTTGTGCTCTTTTTCTTTGCGTTGTGTTCCTTTTCTTTCCTTTGTTCGCCTTATCTTCCCAATTTTATCTTTATCTTCTCATTTTTTCTCCTCGTCCCCTTTCTGTCTATGTATTTCCCTGTATCTCTTGTGTTCCCCTTGTTCTCCTTATATTCTTATTGGTCTTTTGTCTTCCTCTTTTCCTCCCAGTCTTTCTTTTTTTCTTGTCTTCCCCTCATTCTGATTAACTTTTGCTTTGTTCTCCTTATAGGTATTTCCTTGTTCTGTTTCCATTCCCCTTGCTCTCCTTGTATTTCTCTTGTTCTTCTTTCATTCCTCTTCTTATCTTTATATTCCATTTGTTCTCTTTGCCTTTCTCTTGTTCTCCTTGTGTTCCCCTTTTTTCCTTCTCTTCTCCTTGTATTACCCTTGTTCTCGTTCTCCTCCCCATGCTCTACTTGTCTTCACTTTGTTCTCCTTATATTCTCCTTCACCTTGTATTCCCCTTGTTCTCCTTGTAATCCCTTATTATTGTATTCTTCTTGTTCTCCTTTCTTTCATTTCTCGTACCACTCACTCGTATTTCTAGATAAAGATATGCAGCATAGTAAAGTTATGGTTGTGTCAATTTTTTCCTTTCCTGTTTTTTTCTGGGGCTCTTGTTTCCCGTACTTCGGTATTCTCTTTGAATTTTTTTCCTTCTGCCTTTATTTTTTCCTTTTCTTTTTCCATAAATTTACCCATCTTCGTTTCTATTTGTTACTACCTCCTCTTCTTTCTTTTGGACATTTATTTCCTCTCATTACTTATTTCTGTATTTTCTTCCACACCTCTCTTTATTCCTTTTTTATTCTTATATTCTTTATCCCTGTTTCTTGTATGATTATAATCATAGAAATTGGTTTAATTAGAGTAATTTATGATTAAATATTTCAGTGAAGCGTTAGACACAAATATAACAAAATGAGTGTCATTTTCTGACGTACCCTTCTTGTTTTATTTACTTTTTTAACTTTACCTAGGAATTTAATAGCAGCTCTAATTTACATAAAGCATAGTATTCGCTTTTCAGTACTTTGTAATTAATACTAATTTTCTCTATAAAGAACACGATTTTTATTACATTTATCTCAACAATGTCCTGTTGGGAAAGAACCACAGACTTCAATTTAATGGGATGTGTCATTATCCTTCCCAGTCACAAGAAGAATCGCAGTATGAAATCAGCTCTTTGTTTCCTAAGTTCTTTGAAGAATTCCGATAATTGGAGAAGAAAGATAAAGCCTTCAGGGCATAACATAAAAGGTCTTAATGAAACGTCTTTCAGCAGAGAATACAATATGACAAGTATCATTTGAACTTTTTGATAGCGAAGCGCCGGTTGGGTTTCCAACTACTTCTTACATTGTATACATGATTTATATTATGTCTTTCACTTTGTAATGAGCAAAGTTTTTCAGCTACAGTACTTTCCAGTCAGGCGGAAATGAATGAACCTCGCTCTGTATTTCGACATCCGTTGATGCTGAATTTTGGCTCTGATGATGCCGTTTTAATTCCTGAGCCAGTTTAAAAACTTTGAGGGCTTTCATGACTATTGCTTCTTCATATCTCCATTAGATTTATCAATGTTACTCTTTGTTGGTATGACATGTAAAAGAGAACTATTGTAGCACTGCAAAGATATCATTTCATTGTTTTCGTGGATTTATATTTTTTGCATTCTTCGTTTTTTATGACACACCATCTCTCTCTCATTCTCTAAAGGAGTTTCTTTTAGAATTATCAACGGATTTCTCTTTTTTTCGGTACCTACCTGTCGGCTCTTCCGAGAATTGTACATGAATATAAAAGTTTAAGGGGCCTCAGACGTGAATTTTCAATATTTTCAACATTTATAATTTTTTTTTCTCCCTGGAAATATAAACAATATCTGCATGAAATTTTTCTTGTAAATTTACTTTAGCATAAAGAATAAATATTAAAAAATGTATTGAAATTAGTTACATAGTTTGATCACACTACAAATCTTAAATTTAGCTAAAAATATAAACAAAAATTAAAACAACGGTATATTAAAGTGCCAATACCTCTAAAGTCATGAAACTAAAGCTGTACAATTTAGCATGACATTTGAAATTGATGTCTGCATTTTTTGTCAGTTTTATATAAGATAGTTTGAAAAACTTGCATTTCAGAAATAATTTTTATTTAATAAATTGATTTATAATATAATTATAAAATTTCATTAATTGATTTTTCATGTGAAATGATTTCAGTAGTAGCTATTGTAGGACATACAATGATTTCCTCCTCATTCTTGATACACGGAAATGGACAATTCTTCCATGTGATTCATGTATCCAGAGATATTGGTACTTTAATGCAACATTGTTTTATTTTGTTATTATTATTTTATCCCGAATTTATATTTTTATTTTGATCAAACTAGTTAACCAATTTCAGTATGCTTTTGGATGTTTATTAATTATCCTATGGGAAATTTACAGGCAATATTTTATGTAGATATCTTTAATGTTTGCAGGGAAAGAGATAAAAAAACATATCATGTTGAAAATGTATATAAAACTCACATCTGAGTCCCTCACATTAAGGAACAGCATACTTTTTTTTTTACTATGAGTTCAAACTTTGTATTTATGATGTGGAATACGTACAAATCACTTACATATAATTACATTGCCGACAAAAAAATTTTGGAGTAATTTATGAGCCAGTCCTCATTTGAGGACAGTAGGTTATAAGGCTACTTTTATGACACAACTACCGTACTTTGGTACAGACATTTATTATAGTGTAACTGATGAGCAAGACTCCTATAAAACAACAATACTACCTTCTTAGGTGTATTTTGTGCAATTTGATGCTGCTAACTGTTCATTTTACTTTTTTCGGAGATGAAACACAGAAAACATTGATCGCAAGGCGTATTGTTACATCTCACACAATATGTGTGGAGCTTCAATTTACAGCCTTCCCTCTGACATCATCTCTGTTGTTCTCTCTTGCTAAGAAAGTGGTGTTTGCCATCGTATCTCACATCCTTGATCGTAACTTCCACCTCAACTTTTCGAATTATTGTACATGATGAAATATATGGTGGTTTCGGCTTGATGAACGAAACTGCAATGTCTCTTCGAAATTCAACAAGGACAGACAGTGAATCATTAGGAAGAACCCTCTTACAGAGACACCAAGCGTTCGCTATCAAGGATTCTCGTGAGGACCAGCAAATACCACTTTCTACCTCGAATATTGTCATTCCACTTCAAAACTAAAAGTTCGTTGATTGTCAAATCTGAAATCACAAGTTCCCCTTATTTTTTCCTGAAGCTCTTTATTGCTCTCCAGAGGATATTTCTTCATTCTATTTTCACTAACCATTCCTCTGGCCTTGAAATCTATTTAACGAAGCGCACACATGAATTCGGAAATTTTCAAAAGTACTTTGGGACCATTTAATTCACTGATAAATGCTTCTCAAAAGCCTCAAACATTTGGAAAGCAGAATTTACTATTTCTATCAATGGACGGACTTTGATCATTCAAATGCAGATAAGATTTCAACTTCTGGAAGAATATTTATGCGTACCACCTGGCTCCCGTATGACTTTTGTTTCGTTTAGCAGGCAATGCTTCGACAATGTCACTATTATGTGAAACAAGAGGGTGTCATTTTGAATCGTTTCTGTAACGCACAGTACTTACAGGTTGTCACTGGACCTTACATGAATGATTGGCTACCCAACACTAAAGTAACTCTAGCACTGTTACCGATGCAAAGTCAGGACACACATTGCGGACTAATAAATGTTTGTTTTAGTGCCTCTGTCTACTATATTCTTTTGTAACATAAGTTCTGAACCAACTTCTATAATATATAATATATCAAATCAGTGGAAACAATCAACACAAATATTATAAATTCACTACTTCAATGGCAATATTAGCATCAAAAGAAGTCCATTGTAGTTCAGGTGCCCACTGTACTCTACTGGGGATAGCTATTATTATTACCAGTAAAACAGGAGCTGAAATATATATTTTTTCGCGAATATTTTTTGTACATTAGCTTTATCTGTAACTCATACTGTTCACATTTATAGATCAACTGTGAAATTACAGCACTCCTTCTATTTTATATGATATTTTTATGATTACTGTGTAGTTGCGTTAAATAAGAAAAAAATTAAATAAATTACACGAAAACGTAAACTAAAATCAAGTACATTTTCATTTTTCTGAAATTGTGTTTATCTTAAGGTTCGAGAACTCGAAATAGATGTCTAACCGTTATAACATAATAGTACATTACGCAATGAGCCTATAATGGTAGTAATTAAGACGCGAGTATGTTTATGAAACGAGCGCAAGCGAGTTCTAGTTCGTGGAATTGCTTGTTGAACACATGTCAGGTTGTCTTAACCTTAACCCATGACATATAGTAAATATTGTAACTATGCTGTTGTAAAATTGAAAATTTATGTAATGTATTATTTTATTATTATTATTATTATTACTACTACTACTACTACTACTACTACTACTACTATTATTATTATTATTATTATTATTATTATTATTATTGTCAGTTATCAATATCATCATTGCTATCTCTGTTTTCTATCTTTTTGTTGTATTAGCTCGATGAGAGCACTATAATGTACTTTTGACTCTGTTGACCCTCTATAGGGCTTTAACTCAATTTGTATCATTTTCATCAGTGTTTGTATTTCTTTTTTGTATTTATTTGTGCTATCTGGTAGGATGGAAGAGAAGGCCTTATGGCCTTAATCCTGTCAGATTAAATAAATAAATTATTAATTATTATAACCTTGAAATTGATTTAGACATTGAAAAACGAGATGACAAATTGAATTTATTTGAATATTATTTACAATTAACGCTAATTATTATAGTAACAGAACATAACCTTCTGCGACAGTATTGGATTTCCAGCCTCCGTGACGTTTCGCTAGTTGTATTTCGATTGCATATCCGAGAATAATCGATACTTGCGCTTTCATATTGCTACAATGGTGTTTTCTGATTGGTGGAACACCTGAACTTTAATGAATAGGTGTACTTTAATGAGGTCCATTAAAGGGCTGTTACCAGGTGTATAATTACTACATTTCGGCGTGGTCGAGGATAAAATAATAAAATAAATCTATACTGTCCTCATTTCAGGACAGTGGGACTAAATGATTTGAAATGGATTCGATAGATTTCTGTCTAGTTTATTTTTGCAGAAGAACATTACCAAATTGGAGTAAAATATCTAAAGAGATACCCATATAAGCTTACATGAATTATTTTGAATGTTTTAATGTAATTTTACTTTTCGAAAATAGTCACGTGCGTAGCTCAGGCGGTAGCTTGTTTGCCAGATAATCTGGAGCTGCGCTCGGACATGGATGGATTTTTATTTGCTGCTTGTGCCGATTAACAGGTTGCGATTTTTCCGAAGGTTTTCCCAACTCTAATATGTGGTAATCTGTTGCGAATTAAAGGCCTCAATTAGCCATATGCCATCTCACTATCACCAATTCCATCAACACTAAATAATTAAATATATATTAAATATGCCATTATCTTTTTGTTCTCTGTGGTCCTCTTTAAAGTGTAGGCAGAAATTTTTCAGACATAGGAGCTTGATGTAGTATTCTCACAGCTGCAGTGCATATATTTGTACAGATTACTGTGCACTTCACTGTGAAATCCCGGCTAAACAAGTCACTCAGCTGTGTGCGCTCCTAGTATAATGGCAGTTGACATTGGACATGAACGTCAACATATCTGCCTAACTTGGAGTCAGGCCACAAAGGGAAACATTGAAGGAGAAGGGTTCGGTCCGGTACTGTGGATTGGATTCGGCGTAGCTCAGTGGTCAGAGCGCTTCGTACGTAGAACCAAGGACCCGGGTGCGATCCCCGGTGCCGGAGCGAATTTTTCTCCTCAAATATTAATTGTCAATATTACAGATATTATTCTGTAGGACAAATTAATAAATCTATAATATTCTCATAACTGCAGTGCATATATTTGTACAGATTACTGTGCACTTAACTGCGGAATCCCGGCCAAACAAGTCACTCAGCTGAGTGCGCTCCTAGTATAATGGCAGTTGACATTGGACATACACGTCAACATATATGCGTAACTTGGAATCAGGCCACAAAGGGAAACATTGAAGGAGGTCCGGTACTGTGGATTGGATTCGGCGTAGCTCAGTGGTCAGAGCACTTGGTACGTAGAACCAAGGACCCTGTTTCGATCCCCGGCGCCGGAGCGGATTTTTCTCCTCAAATATTAACTATCTGATAACAGTTGTACCCTTGCACCTGACAGCTTAGCATAATGTTGGTAGCGGGAGATATGACGTTGCCACAATTACCACTACACAACAGTTGACAACTTGCGCGCAGTTTGCGATTCTGCTCCGTAAATTCAATTGGTATTTACAGTATTATGCAACTCCTTTCTTCATTACTGTCTT
Organism: Periplaneta americana; assembly: GCA_025594305.2. Classification (NCBI taxonomy): domain Eukaryota; kingdom Metazoa; phylum Arthropoda; class Insecta; order Blattodea; family Blattidae; genus Periplaneta; species Periplaneta americana. Next base: position 30,320,948 of record JAJSOF020000039.1, read on the forward strand.
CCTAGATAGGCCATAGTTTTTTATGTTCGCTATATTACATTGTAGGCAAGATTGGAGGGACGCTTATACATATGGACAAATTCATTCTCCTGCTTTTAAAATTGACGAGTCATTCGCACCAATTTTGATGCCTGACTATTACACAAAGGATTACCACTACGTGAATTACTATTTTCTAAATGATATCATTCTTTGCGATAAATTATAATTATTATAACTTTATAACACTAACACACAAGTTACGCACGTGGTGAACACTATATAACATAGCATGTAGAAAATCGACAACATAGCAGCTCTGAGCGTAGAAGGAGGAGCAACTGATAGAAAATGCTGCGTTCTGATTGGTTCAGAAGGCGCTTTTCAACTTTTTAATAGAAAGAGTTGCGAACGCCAATAACAACTGCAAAGTGCAAGGTTACAACGGCCTGGGTATATACAGGGACATCATTTTATTTTTACTAACATTTTTAATATTAACCTGGCTATGTCTTTGGATTAAATGTCTATAACCGGAACCACCGCTTGCTTCCCCTTCCAAGACTGGAGTTAGATGATACTGGCGTAAAATACAAATCACTTTACTAGGTATAGGAGGGAAGAAAAGTAGTTCATTCATTTATGTAAACTAGGAAATATCGCAATTTTGAGTTTGATCATTTTCATTAGGTTTTTGTTTAATCAAAATAAAGTACTGTATTAACAAAAAGTGTTTTACTCACGAATTGAGCTATTCATTCGGACGTATTACTTATGCATTGTATATTGTACTGTTACAGCACATTAGCGTACAATATAGAGAATGAAGTTAAATTGAAAAATAATTATAATATGGATCTTTAAACAGATTTTTGAAAATGGTGGCCGTTCATTTCGATACAGGCTTCAGTTCTTTTGTGCATATTATCGCACTGTAGACTATTGTACCTCATTTCGATTACCAGTTTCGTCCTTCGTACGAGTAACTCATGTTGAAATAATTCTGTACCGACTCTGTAAAAGATTACCTTACGTACTGTAAATTCAATCTTCACTTCTGCTCGATCCGAAAAGACAAAATTACTCAGACATGCTATCTACTGTCCGTCCAAGTGGTTATGTCGCAGGATCGTAGAAAGGGGGGAAATCACGTGACAGTTAATTACTTAACGAGGCACTTTTATTTAAGTTATTTTAAACACTTGTATGGGTATAATATTACGTAGACCTCCAGTTTCTAACAGAAATTAATGTTCTCAGAAAAGAGCTAAGACAGCCCAGCCACTAGCCTTTACAGAGAGGCGAATAGAAGCAGGTGGGAAAAATGTTGGCAAATGGACGACAGTACCTGTGCGAAAATGATGTAATATTGAAAGCTCACTGGAAAACGCGAACATATTTTTGGAACGTACTGTTTACTATGACCGTGAGGCTACTATGACTGTAGGCTATATGCGGTATTGGATCTGTGTGGAGGACGGTTGAACTTATTAGTAGAAGGGGTGGGAGTGAAGTACATTCAAAAACTCCGGTACAATAAAAATTGAAGTAAAAATAAAATGATGTCCCTGTAGTATGAACATACAAGTAGGTTGCACTTTACAACGTACCGCACGTGTCTAAAAGGATTGTAACTTGTCTTTGTACGACGTTGTGTGACGTTTGCGATGGCTTAAGAAAAGTACCACTTTAGTAGCTCGTTCTCAGCAAGAATTTTTGACATTTGACCTAGCAATTACCTTATTTCGAAAGCAACTATTTTATGCATATTGTTTGAAACAATTAATTTTGCTAACAGGATTTTCTAGAGGAAAATAAAAAAAATTGCTAGGTTTTGTGCGTTCCATTATCTTTGACGAGTGATTTAGGATACTTTGCATGTGTTATCTTTGTAGATATTGTTGAATAACGGCCAAGGTTGGAAATGTGTGATAACAAAACACGGTACATAGCCAACCATACTTTTATGGTGTAGTACTACGCCTTTTTAGTTAACTGAATGGCCTACCGGAGCTATCTTGCACAGACAGACGCAGGTAGAAGGATTGTTTGTCCACTGTTTTATTACTTCACGGTACTCACATTAAACAGAATTTTAGTTGAGGAATTTTGTTCTATCTAAACTCTTACACATAAAAAGAATACTATTTGTATTTTAGTGAATATCATTTTTCGTCTGTTCACAACTTTCGAGAGTTTGAACTCGTCCGAAAGAAAATATATTTCAGGCGGTAGAAATGCTAAGTGTGAGTTTCAACGTCTGAAGAACTTGCGAAACCTTTCTGCTTCCTAAGTTCTGAGCAAAGGATTGCTTTCGGAACCATTTACTAATGGACTTATTGCAAGTGAAAGATTCGTTCATGAATGAAGCGAAAAAATGACCAATATTCTACAGAGTGGTTCATATGAAATTCATGTTTTAATTTATTGATTCATTTGAATAGGAATAAATCGCAGTATTTTCTTTTACTGTCAAATTACGCGGGAGGCCTTGGAGTTTTATATAGGAACTGCGTCAAGAGTACTTTCAACAGGATGGTTTCATTTACCGTACCTACGTCACATGAGTCCATAGCGCTAATCCAAAGATTCTTTGGTTATTGCATTATCTCAGGAATTTTTGGCCACAGAGGTTACCGAATTTAACCTAACCAGACTTCTTCTTGTCAGTTAACTGAATATAACATATTAAATACACATGTAAGAAGGCATCTTTATTCACTGAAAAGATTGTATCATTATACATCTAAATTAAAACAGACACTGGTACAGACACTCATTCTACCTCACTTCGATTATTGCGACGTTTTGTTCAGTGATCTCAGGATTGATTCCTTCCAAATATTACAGCGTGTTCATAAAGCGTGCGTCTGATTCATTTGCAAAGTTCGATACTACGATCATATCTCACTTTCTTTTCAGAAGTTATCATGGCTTAGGTTACATGAGGGGGAGAAATCTGCACTCACTTTCTCTCTTATATCGAATTATGCACACTTCATCCCCCTCTTAATTATTCGCCCATTTCCATACTCTGTGTCATTGTCATAATAAGCTTATTAATACTCGATCACAGCGCGATAACAAGCTAGAAATTCCACTACCCACATCATCTCTATATTCCTCATCTTTCACTGTTGCTACTTCTCGTCAGTGGAACTCTCTGCCGCCTGAAGTCAAGGGCTGCCGAACCTTGAAATCTTTCAAATCCAAGTTAGGAAAATTATCTTATGACGAGTTGCCAAACTAACTTACTGTTATGACAAGTGTTGTATTGCATATTTCCACGTATTCACTACAGTTTTGATACTCTAGTGATATTTATTTTCTTTTATCTGTTTTTGTTTCATCATATTTCCTGATAATTACTAATATTATTACTTCTATCATTATTATTGTCTCATATTTTTTATATCTTGTATGTCTCATTTATTTTGACTTACTGTTCATGTTTTATTATGCCTTTTACTTTCATTATGTTTTATATTATGTCTAATTTCTACTGACTTCTTGTTTCCATTGTATTATGATTACTTACTTCAGTTTTTATGAGTGAGAATGTGTGCTGTATTTTGTAAATTTGCTTCCAGGTTACAATGTCCATTTCAATAAGCCCACATAAATAAAAATCCACAACAGAAATGTCCACAACTAAAATGTCCATAAATAAAAGTCCACAATAGAAATGTCATAACTGAAATGTCCATAAATAAAAGTCTACAACATAAATATCCCACAACTAAAATGTCCATATAAAATTCCATAATCTTAAATTGGTGAACGGGAGAAGAGTTCGGGGTAGAAGAAGATATCAGATGATAGACGACATTAAGATACATGAATCATATGAGGAAATAAAGAGGAAGGCAAAAAATAGGAAAGACTGGAGAAAGCTGAGTTTGCAGTGAAAGACCTGCCCTTGAGCAGAACACTAAATGAAATGAATGAATCTGAAATCTTCACGAGACACAAAGTACCTGTGTGAAAATATGATTCAATAGTGAATGAATGCTCTTTCTTCACTGAAAAATGTGATCATATTTCTGAAACATACTATACTCACTCACTCTACTGTTTATTTTGACCGTAAGACGACTTTGTGGCTTGGTTGTGTGTGGAAGTTTGCTACTAGAAGGAGTGGGAGTGAAGTACATTAAAAAACTCAGGTACAATAAAAATTGAAGTAAAAATAAAATGATGTCCCTGTACATAAGAAAAAGACGGCATAATTGGAATCCCAAATGGAATTCGATAGAATTTTGGGGGAGAAATATTAACGTCGAAGCAGAGTTCCTATTTTAAGCCTTAACACTAGAGTAGAACAACGACCGAAAAAGCAAGACTAAAGCGCCCGCAAAGCCGAAAACCAGCATGACATTATTTCCTACGTTTTTTACTGCTTGTAAGAAAACGTTTAAGACATCGGGACTTCGGGATTGGTCAACTCTCGAACGTCAAGCAGCATTGAATCATCACAGTTGTTTATATCAGACTGAACTTTTATCTGTTTTGGCAACTCTTTACATGCATAAACATTGAAGTAGCCTATTTGAAACATCATCTCTACCTTTCAGTGTATAATAATACTTCCCCAATCTTTATTTAATTACTAGGCCCTTATTAATAGGCTAGAATTATTTTTCGTAAGTTTGAGATCAAGTGTACAATCTCAAGTAAAAAAGAGTATAATAATAATAATAATAATAATAATAATAATAATAATGGCTTTATTTAACCTGACAGAGTTAAGGCCGTAAGACCTTCTCTTACACTCAACCAGGATTAAAACTTGCTTACACAGTTGAACATACAACTGGATCGGAATTAAGTAATTACATACTGATACAATTAAGGTACATAATGAGATCAAAAGAGGAAGTTACATAAAAATTTACCTCATAAAATAAAAATAAACATTGTGGAATACATATTAATGTTGTTAGAATCAAATACGAAGCACATAAAAACAGGCGCCGATAATTCAATTAAAATGTACACAGTAAAAATAAAAATAAACACATTAGTATACATATTACTATTAGATTACAATTAAATAGGATTCACATAATTAAACCAGAAACCGAAATTGAATAAAATGTACACAAAAAATAGATTAATAATAAAAAACAACACAGTGGGATACATATTGGCGTTAAGTGATAAATAAACACGATTTACATGATTACACAATAAAAATAAGAAACAAAAAAAATAATACAGTGGAACACATTCCATTAAATATTTGCAACGCGTTAGGTCTGGCAACTCATCATAAATATTTTTTATGCTCGACCATGCCGAAATGTAGTAATTATACACCTGGTAGCAGTCCTTTAATGCATGTCATTAAAGTACACCTACTCATTAAAGTACAGGTGTTCAGCCAATGACAACTCAGCTTACAGGTGTTCAACCAATGACAAGTCAGCTTTGTACCGTTATAAAACCGCAAGTATCGATTATTCTCGGATATGCAATCGAAAGAGAATTAGCGAAAAGTCACGGAGGCTGGAAATCCAATACTATCGCAGAAGGTTATGTTCTGTTACTACAATAATTAGCGTAAATTGTAAATAATATTCAAATAAATTCAATTTGTCATCTCGTTTTTCAATGTCGAATTCAATAATCAAGGTTATAATATTATAATATTATCAAGTTTAACGGGACTACGTCAAGGTCAATGACATTATTGTTCCTCGGAAAAAATCAATACTTTCGCGTCTGCGCACATCTCACAATTCACGACCTAGATCAAGGTCACTTCCGATCTTGTCAGATACAAATAAAATGTATACATCTGAATAATTTTAAGTTAGAAATATGGTCAGCATAAAAAGTCATATGAAACTCCCTATAATGGTAATTAAGAAGCTCGTAGAAAATTATGAAACTCGCTTCTTTTCATAAACATCCATACTATCTATCATTATAGGCTCGTTGCATAATGTACTATTCGAATTAACATTTAAAGGAAATTAATGCTGTCTTTAACGTTGTGCTTTATTTTTCTTAGAAATGCAAATAGGTAATATGTGGTAATAGAACCAGTACATTTTGATAACTGTGGTACTGTTTTTTTTTGTCTTTTTGTATCACTTAAACATCTCTAATGTCATTTAATTCTATTATGTATGTTATTCAAAGTTACGGAATCCTTCCACGCCACAGTGGGACGGATTGCGATTCTAGCCGGAACAAAATCTAATATTGATAAATTCCTTTCGAATCGTTGAAAATAGCAAGATGAAGGTAAATTATTATTACATTTTGATGAAATATTTGTATGACAATTTTTTTTTAGTATAGAACACCTATTTGTTAAAAAAAATCATACAATAATAGAAATTGCATACAACTAATGCGAATAAAAAATTAAAGTGAACAGAAATTATTTCACACACTACTATGAAGAAAAACGTAATATATGTAGTAAATTTTAGGACTCATGTTTAGAAATCTGAAGCGTCTGTTGTATCTCCAGAAGTGTCGGACCCGCTAGCGCTACTGTCGTCCTCATCTTGTGGTTGCAGTTGAGCAGTGCTGTTGTTGGCACTCGCAGCTGGTACTTGTAGCAGTTTAATTTTCCTTAACTTATAGTTTTGATTTTCTTGGACTTTGATGTCGATAGATCTGGGATATGATGGGATCAGAAGTTACTAACAACATGTGTACGACATCTTCTAAGTTCCTCTCACGAGAACACTTCCTAGCGTGATCTATCCTGTACTTTCGTAAATCTTTGTGTCTTGTCTCTTGAGCATCTTCAGATAACATCCCAATTGGAAGTATGGCTGTTTCTGAAATTTTTCCTCCATGTATCAGTATTTTATGCAAGCTAGATGGCATGTAGTACCATGGATATAATTGTACATATAAATGGCCTGTATCATTGGTGTACTTCTCAAAAGTCTCAATACTTACTGAATATCCACAAGAAATGGTGCATAAAATTACAGAAAATCTGTGAACGAGGTCTTACTAATGCCCGTAATATTGCCTGTAATTTGTGGGTTTTCAAAAAACCGACGTGCTGTATTCCCATCATTTGATGTCCAGGGTCACCAGATTTCGGCTTGTCAATGAATGAATGAATGAATGAATGAATGAATGAATGAATGAATGAATTTAGCCTATAACATCCCTTGAGGGCTAGGCCTCCCACCGGTAGGTGGGGTAGCTTTACGAGCACTCACTAAAGCGGGTGCCGGCACTCACTAAGTTAGCTATTCCTAGAGAGTGTTTGTTGCTCTAGGGTATTTTACAGGTTTGTTGCTTGTCAATAAGAAGCCCTAATTGAGAGCGAAATCTAGAAATAATATTCTCTTTTCTGCCTGCAAAAATATCTTCGTTGTTGCCTCTGACCTGCCAGGAACAATTTTTTTAAGAAAATAATCCTTTTTACGGTGGCACTGCATCCAACGTCTGTTAAAATTACTTCGAATATTTTTCAAAATATTACAAATGCACTTCTCACTATTAGAATCACATGTTTCAATACATAATTTGTTCGAAACATCTCTATATAGTTAATCTAAGTCGCCACTTTTATTGGCAAGTATTGGAAATAGATCACGGCGCGAAATCACCGGTAGCGGCTCCAAGTCTGAAAAAAATTAATCACATGCAGAGCGGTCAGTAGGAGCAAATGAAACTAGGTTAGTCTTAAAGTGCACACTTAAACCTACATTTTGACATAAAAATAAATGTGACTCTGTGTGACTCTGCTGTTATAAGTCAACGTTTACTTTGATAAATAGTTTTAAAAAATCGCATTTCCCCCTTAAGTTAATATGCCGCTTCTAAAAATTCAAAGTTATTATGAACATAAAATTTATATAATAATTATCTACCAACCTTGTTCTTCATTTTCCATTTCAGAATCACAAAATGTTTCACTCCCAGATCACAGAAAACAAGCTTGCTTTTTACACTATTTCAGCGTGACTGAGCAATAAAACTGGTTACGGAGGGGAATCCTCGTCAAAATCATTGTGTGACGTCCGTATGGTTAGTGTCAAAGCTTCTCTCTCATAGATGAGCATTCTGTGATTCATTAGCAACAATTTGAGATAGGACACGTATAAAAATGAGAACATGTGAAAATTGATTTTGTTCCTGCTAGAATCGCAATTCGTCCCACTGTGGAACGCCTATCAAATGTTATTTCGAGAATAATGAGCAAGACTCGAAGCGCACGAGACTTACGAGACGAGACTCGAAAGACAAATTCTGTGGTGAAATGTGTCTGTACCATATGTAAACGCAAGGTATTACTCGACCAAGGCCAGTGGAGTCCTGCAGCCAGGAGCCGTGGCGCTACTGCTCCTGCGTTCTCAATACCGCATCGTGATAGTTCACATTACGCCCGCGGCTTCACTCGCCTTGGTCGAGTAATAACTGCATAAGAACGTATTTGTAAAGTCTAACCATGTCAATTGATTGTACTTTATTTTATTGGGTTATTTTACGACGTTGTATCAGCATCTGAGGTTATATTTAGCGTCTGCATGACATGAAAGTGATAATGCCGGTGAAATGAGTCCGGGGTCCAGCACCGATAGTTACCCAGCATTTGCTCATATTAGGTTGAGGGCAAACCCCGGAAAAATTCTCAACCAGGTAACTTATCCCGCCCGGGATTTGAATCCGTGCCACCTGGTTTCGCGGCCAGACGCGCTGACCGTTACTCCACAGATGTGGACATGTCAATTGATGTAGTAAGCTAGTATAATGTGTCATGTAACAATTAGGAAGTAAGATGGACTCTTCTTGCACGTAGTTAAAGCTACCCTTAAAATACAGTTTCTTGCAGGAAATATCCGTTTTGCTTCACGGTATATATGTGGTGAGAAGGGGGTGGAATAGCCTTTCACACGATCCTAAGCATATCTAATTCCCTTCGAGACTGTCGCCCCTTCAGAAAACATTTTATTTTCTCTAAGAAGTAATTAAAGGGTCGAAAGGTTATATCACATCCTGACCCAATATTATAAAAGAGAAAGAACATTGTAGCAGTGTGTGATTTCTAGGGACCGGATTTTTATGTAATATCAAGGTGAGAAATATGTACATATTTATGTAAGAAAAATCAGCTGAATATTTACCAAAACATGTAAAATCATGAAAATATTTAATATCAATACCTGGCAGATAGTCGGTCTGGTTGGCAAGTTGGTATAGCGTTGGCCTTCTATGCACAAGGTTGCGGGTTCGATCCCGGGCCATGTCGATGGCATTTAAGTGTGCTTAAATGTGACAGGCTCATGTCAGTAGATTTACTGGCATGTAAAAGAACTCCTGCGGCACAAAATTCCGGCACATCCGGCGACGCTGATATAACCTCTGCAGTTGCGAGCGTCGTTAAATAAAACATATATTTTATATTTTTTCTGGCAGATATAGGATAGGTAAGACTCTCCAGTTGTGATTTCATAGAGCACCCGACTTTTTTACCGCACACTTGACACATTATTATTTTTCCATCTGTAGTGGAAGCTTCGTCCATCGCAATCCATGATTTTATTTTTGTCGTTAGGGTTGAAGATACAAGGGCCATTTTATTTAAAGCAGTAGATAAACGCGTACTTTATACTGTAAGTACTAAAGCTAGAGAACTGAGTGAAATGAATGACACAGCAGTACTGCAAGCACTGTTTCGCTGTACTGGATTAGGAGAAAATAAGAGGAGATGTGAGACACATGCATTTTAGCTGCTCCCTATAAGAAACGAAGTACCTACTGAAATCTCAAACTATAGGCATTTACAAACTGTTGTTTCAAAAGTGACATCCCTGTCTCATTCAGAAGGGTAGGATTATTCCAACCTCAAGCTCGGAAAATCCCATTTCCGTATAGGTCTACTACATTTAAAGTAAAGAGGTCAAGCAATAACCTGAAAAGTTATTTATTTTAATCTTTCAACATCTTTCCAGTTTGTTCCTTTACTTCAGCTTCTTTTCAAAAGTCAGCCACCGGCGTTCAGTCGGTTAAGGCGCTTGCAGCTTCTTTCCCCGCTTGGGCTGAAAACCGTCAAGCTATGGCGAATCCTTCATCTCGCCAAATGCAGCTCGACGCTAAGTAACCTAGTAGTTGATACAGCGTCGTTAAATAGTCGGCTACTTGCAGCTCATGGGGTTTCCCTGGAAGGATTAGGAAGAGGGTGAGTAAGGTTACAAAGTGCATGGGAATGGCTAGTTAAGACGTGTGCAGAACAATTATAGTTCGAGACAAATCATGTCGTCCTCGTCCCATTCCACCGCATGAAGGCAATGCTACTTTCTGAGTGATTTTTTCAATAAAAGGTAGTTGTATGTGAAAGGTTGCATTTTGTTCACTCATATTTACAGTGGGTGGTATAGGATAAGTGCCTCTATTACTTCCTGGAACTAAGGACATTATGTTTCGTCCCGAAATATATCTGTTCTTAGGTAGGTAAAAAAGGCTTTTTAAATCTGTGTATTTCATATTGTAAACTTTCCCAGCAGAAGTTTTTTTATATCTTTTAGAGACGTAAAATGAATAAAACCTCTAAATATGTAGGTTTATGTAATGTGGGGTAAATATGTAAAAATATGTAGTATCAAATTTTAATATATTAATGACAATTACAAGATTCGCAAAGATTTGTTATTTATATACGGTTAGGTGGAAAGGAATATAATATGTAATTACATAAAAATCCGGTCCCTAGTGATTTCTATCTGGACCTTGCTTCAGGAAATTCTACGTAATTATTGTAATATTTATACCAGAATAAAACATCTATCTGCTGACTATTGATTCTTTTTACTGCTGTTCGTCGACGCTAGAACCTAAGCGTCCAACCCACGTGACTAAAAAGTAAGGACTGTTCTACACGACACCACAGAGCAACGAACACAGCGAGCGAGAACGGCAGTTAATTTTGTTCATCTCTATTTGACACTTATGAAAGAAGAACTTAGCTGTGCCAAATTCCGACTCTGGAAAAGAGGATAAAGAACAGTGGGTTTTCTTGATCTTTCCTCCCATGACTTGAACTCGAGAATCTGGAGGGTTTCGCCAAGTTATGGGTCCTTTCCCCCTTTATCTCGGGAATTGAATGCACTCTCTAACCTTTCCCCAGCATGCAGGAAGCCATTTGCAGTTAGCAAGGGTGGAGATTTTCGTGTCTACTTGGGCCATCCCATTAAGAGCACTTCCGCTAACATACAAGCAAAAGGGAAAAGAAGAAACAACTTATAAGATTATTTTATCTCTTGAAGAGAGAGAAATGGCGAGGGCGAGTCGTATCTGATCTTGCAGCATTCCACATTCCACAAGGATTCTGTGTAACGACCGATGCCACTCTCACGATCACAAAGATTGGGAAATGTGATCACCTGATCACAATATCACATTGGCGTCGTCATCATTATCATCTTAAGTTCCATAGTCATCGTTGCTGTCACCAACCTGGTGGTTGTTATTGTACATCAGTAGCGGCCGGTGGTCAAAATAATGAATGTGCTACAATCTCTATATCGGCCTACTGTATACATTTATACGTATTTATCTTAATTTGAGACTCGCTTAGTGACGAAATATGAAGACCATACGACTTTCCTTCCTACTGAAAAATTTGTCAATTACTCTGGTGATAAACGTTAAATCCCTCCATCTTGGACATTATACTCTTTTCTATTGACAGTATTGCAGAGCAGTGAGACGATCCTGGGACATAGTGTTCCTTAAAACGTTTTTATGCGTTTCAAGCAAGAAAAACATCTTTCTGGCACAGCAGTGGTCATCGGTGTTATAACCAAAATATTTAACAACTTCACTACTTCACAGAATGGATCCTGTGAATTGTTGGAGGCTATGTATTGTAACAATTGAACAGGCATCTATATTTCGGAAGTCGAGTATTCCGTAAAGAACTCCAAGTTGTGTCTTTAACATTCTTTTGTTCAGTAGCTGTTGTGGGCAACTTCAAGTTCGCGTTCAGGAAAATTATGAGAAAAATTGTCAAAAAAATTTGCTGTTTAACAATTTTGTTGCGTCTAGGTAGCTTAAAGACTGGAAACGATGAGTAGTTTCCTGAATTATACGGTCACATAATTCCTTGGCTTCAATTTTCTGGGATGCCATTTTCGGTCGCTTGCTGACTGATTCAGGAGGAACCTCAAAAACTGGTAGATGGCAGCAGAAGTCGGATACTTGAATTACCAAATACATTGCACATAGTTCCGAGTTCTTCCACAAACAAGCATTTTTCGTTACGCTTTACTTTTGCAATCTCCAAGCTGTGTTGTGCTGAAGCTGACTACAGCACTTTCCTGCGTAAAAATAGCCAATCAGAGCAGTGATTTCAGCTTCGCACATGCGCATTAATTGTTTACATTCTCATGTAGAGTTCTGAGTAGCACAACGTACCCCCTGAAGCACCAAAGAGCGAAGAGCGAAGACTAAACACTCTATAACGCGTCATGAACATAACAAAGGGAAATTGTCAAATAACAGATTAAATACTGTGGTATTGCAAATACATTATTTGAGCAAAAATTATCTGTAGTAATCTCAGATCTCGAGTGACATTTATTAGGACTATTTCTCGAATAAAATAAAAATGTAAATAATATATCCTTAAAATTCCATCACAAAATGTTAATAAGTGTATATTAACGAATACTTAACCTATTCAGATATTGTGAAGTTGAAATACTCGTAGATGAATATCGATTACTACAATAAAGAAGTTCGATGTTATTATTCAGTAATGACAATTGCGAAAAGCGAAATACAGGTTTAACAATGTTAATCACATGTACTGCACTTTTCTCTTATTATTATAATATAAATACATTTTCATTATCTGTTGAAATAATAATTTAATTTAACAGTAACAGTGGGGACAGCTATATACCAATGCTTATGTATTCACAGCGAGACATGTTGCTACACAGTAAAGTCATCTCTGTATAGAGAGGCCTAATTAAAACACGAATTTTATTACGCCATACGGAAGGCAGTTTGATCAAAGACCTTATTATTACTATGCAAGATATTTGGGTTTGATATGTGATGATGTTACATAAATTTGAACATCTGACTTTCTATTAAGTGTTTCATTTTATTCACAAAATACAAATTTTATAGACTTATTATAGGTTAAGTTACCTGTGGAAGCAGACCAATGTCAGCTGTGTCTTATTTCGACCGTTAGAATCAGTGCTACACGAAAGCATTTTTATAGCTCGACAAACGCATTCTCGTTGTAGTATGTAACGGAACTAAAGCTGCATCTACACAGTTCAATATTCCAATCGCGTATGCGTGCAATCTGGGAAGAATATTGAAAGAATCAAGTTTAAAAGGTACGTTCAATTAAGATGCATGAAGATTTTGTGTCTACATGGTGCGCCGTTTTGAACGTCGTCTTCACTGCGTAAATATATTAATTAATATTAAATATCAATCTTGCATTCATTGTTTTAAAGTTGAAAGAAAAGTTTTAACCGTGTAGTTGCATCTTAATGTATTCATGATCATCAATTTACCGGGAAACAGTTGGCGACAACGACTAAACAAAAGAACGACCAAGCGATAAATTGATAGCGATAAATCTAGCTGCAAAAATTATCGCAAAGTGTGACTGTGATTGGTTGGAATTCAAAATTTCATTACACTTCATTGGTCGAAAATGAAATGACGTCATATAAACGAAACAGCCATTGTACTTTAGCACTGTAGCACCGTTGTAATTACTATCGCTGTTATATATTTTCAAAGTTTCAGTTTTGTGTCCCAATCCGAGACGTTTCATTGAATCTCTCAAAGTTTGATCAGTGCTTGCACTGCTTTCATTTAGCCCATAGACTTAATAAAGGAATTCCTTTGATTGTAATTTTCTTTTATTCGTTTCTAATAGTCTACATGTCTCTTCCATTGGCTTCTAAGCAGTCATCAGGAATGTGAAGTACAGTTTCTACCAACAGTTTAAGGACATCCTTTCAAAAGTGAAATTTCACTCCTGTCCTTACATTTATATGAAACCCTCTGATCTTTATTTATTCATTCATAGTGTTCTGCCCAAAGGCAGGTCTTTCACTCAACCCAACATTCTCCAGTCTTTCCTATTTTTTTGCCTTCCCCTTTGTCTCCTCATAATTATGATCCATATGTTTATACAGCGTAATTCGCGAGGATTTACAGTCACTTACGGAGCTTATTTCCGAAGGCATTCTGAGCAAAAAATGTTATATAAACATTCATCCCAATCTCATTATTTTCAAAGTACCATTAATTTGTAATTGTTAGTAAAATACTTTTTCTTTAGTTTTAAGGTTAAAAAAATATATTACAAATAGAGAATGAACTATTCAAAAGTGTCATTTCTTTAATTGGCTGGTGTTCTGAAGCTAAAAATGTGTTGTTAATTGCTTTGTCCAGATTTTAATTTACAATTTTTAACTAAAAATTACATCATTCTTACGTACTTATCACAAAAATATTTTTGCTTTGCAGAAATTTTAATTATCGGCTGTTTTCTGAATCGATCTAAAATCAGATTTACTAAAACTTGATTCATTTGTCCAGAGTTTTAAACCTTTCAATTTTTAAAACTTAAAAGTTAATTTCAAAATCATTACTGCATCTATCGACTTTTGCAAAAACGCTCCTCAATTGTTACAAATCATACGACTTTAGGAACTTGATTATTTACATCCTAATATATCTTAAAGCATTTACAAGAGTGGCGTGATTTGTAACAATTGTTGTGATAAATGGGTAAGAAAATGTAAATTTGTAGTTAAAAATCGAAAAAAAAAAAAATCTGCACGAAGCAAATATGGAATTCACAACAAATTTTTAGCTTCATAATACCAGCTCATTAAAGAAATGATACTCCTGAATAGTTCATTCTTTATCTGTAATATTCTTTTACCCTTAAAACTCAAGAATAATGGTATTTTACAAACAACTTTAAATTAGTGTAATTCTGAAAAATTGAGATTATGACAAATGTATATATGACTTTTTTGCTCAGAATGTCTTCGGAAATAAGCTCCGTAAGGGACGGTAAATCCTCGTGAATCACTATGTATAGGGACTGATATTTATATAGGGACCTAATACCTATTAAAAAACTGAAGTTTTTCACTGCAAACCCATTCCCTCTATCTTTTAAACTGCGGATTATATAACAATTTTTGTGCTATGAAAACTTATTGAAAAATTATATTTTTTTGTGGTAGGAAAGTTAATCACTCCAAAATGAATGCACTTTGGTAAATGAATTTTGGAATAGTGTTAGAAATATTTGAAAGGCTTCTTACTTTTTGTTTAAACAAATTGTGACACTTAGTTCACGCATTAAAATCCAGATTTTTATCTTTAGTTTCTTTAGGAAAAATAACCATTTTCTAAAATTCACTTGAGCTTGAAATTCGCAGCAAATTAACCCGGGACCGCCTCTGCCACTTACATAATAAGATTGGGAGTTCTTAATACTGGCCAATCATCATATTCCCGCCATTTTATTGAACAGTATGGAGTTTGCTAGAAGTATTGAAAAGTTACATTTCTTACTTGAAAAAAAAAAAATATGTCGAAATTCAGGAGTGTGGACTTGAAGTGACAGACTATTGGGATGTGGGAGAATGATTTGAGACAATATCTAACTTTATCTCAAAATTCATTGATCTGAATACATCCATTCTGGAGTAATATTCCCCCCCCCCCAAAAATGTAATTTTTCAGTAAGTTTTCATAACAAAAAAATTGTTATATGATCCACAGTTTGAAAAACAGATTGTTATATGATTTTTCCACAATTTGAAAACATCAGAGCATTTCACATAAGTATAAGGACAAGAATAAAACATCCCTTTCGAAGGCATGTTCTTAAATTTCTGGTAAAACCTGTATATGCACAATACAATAGTATTGCTACTCCATATAGTATATTTAAACACACCCCCATGCGCGTCTGACATCAGATATTCCTGGATACTGTGAGTAGTGTTGGAAGCAATGTGTATTATGTTCAATCACAGAAATATTTAAGGAAGCACGGAATTGTCCATCTTGATAATGTTAATTATTTGAGCCGTTCAGAGCAGAAGTGATGTAAGTTAAAAATGGGTAATGAGGGTTAAAGTAAACATCCTGTAAAATACAGCGCAAAGTAGCACTTAATATTCATTTTATTTTAACTATTAGTAGTCAGTGGATATCACTAATGGCATATTAATTGCTACTTTGCGCTGTATTTTACAGAATTTTTACTCTCAACCTCATTACCCAATTTTGACTTACACCACTTCTGCTCTGAACGGCTCATTTATGTCCTACACAAGGGACTTTTTCTCGATAACTGTTGAAGCAAGATAGCTGATTCTTTTACAGCTCAAGAACACGTAACTTGACTTTATGCTGAAACAGTATTTCGTTACTGAAAAAATCCTCCATTCGTATACTTTTTCCTATGATTTTTAGTACATTAACCTCTGTAACATCTCCAAAACTTAACAAATTGCAAAATAGTAATATGTGTTACAAGAGCGGTATGTTGAAATATTCAAATAAACAATATATTACTGAATATTTCAACTTTAGAGATGAAAAGAAGCTGAGGGAAGATTATTTTTTTCCGTATAGAAAAAACGAAACTTACGGACAATGAGTATTAAAATAAGACTTAAATATATACATATACTGTGCCCTTTCCTCATAAAACGAAAAATTAACATGGATATAATTTTAGAAAAATATCATGTCATATACCATTTTAAAGAGGAAAAATTAAAGAATAAAAATTGTAAAAATAAAATAAATTATATAATTTCCTGCTCAAAACTTAGAAAAGTGATGTATAAATTGTAAATTAAAAAAAAAACATGCCTTACATTACTTAAGGCAGCCTTATCAGACAGGGACTAAACGGAGCACTCCACTAGACTCGTTGCGTGCTCCGGTGTTTCCACAGACATAAGCAAGTTCAAGCTCCGATCTATCTCCACAACCGGTTTTGGAGCTTAAACTCTGACACTACTGACTTAAGGTTACATGTATTTACTTAGCCTGACGAGTTATTTCCTTGGTTTGAATTGGAAATTAGTTTAAAATAGCTTGTAAGAGTTCATTAGACTAGAAATTTGTAGTTTAATGTAGTTCTGTTTATAAGCATGATTCTACGGAACAATAAGGATGTAATTGTTTGTGTTATTTGAACTGTTGTATCAGTGAAGTTACGGTTTACAGTGACAATGAATACACGCACGCACGCACACACACTTATGACAAATTGAAGTCAAAATTGAAACTTGTATACACGCGCTCAGAAAACCTAACAATTGAAAGGAATGCAAATTTAGTATAGTCATGTAGCCTATGTGATATGCAACTTTTAAGGAGGGAAAAGACAATAATATAATGAAAAGATAAAAAACAAATCAATATTTTCACTCAGAACCAGTTCCATTCTCCTTTAAAGAAGGCGAAGCAAATTTAAGTGCAGCGTGTTTTGATAACATCGTTGTGGAGTAAAGCGGGTCCGGGTTCAAATTCTGGTTAAGACAAGTTACTTTGTTCAGGTTTTTTTCCTGGGTTTTACTCCATTCACTAAGAGTAAAATATATTGGATAATTTTCGACGCTGGATCCTGGTCGGCTCATTTCGCTGGCATTTTAACATTCATTTCACTGAGACGCTAGATAAACATCGCACTTGATAAAGTGTCTTAAAATAAACCAATAAAATAACACGTTCGGTGCGCGATTCCTTTAGATACTATTAGATTAAGATTATAAGATTTAAACTTCATAACGTTGTAAACCACACTTTCTCAAACGTAATGTAACAACACGAATATCGAAATATAATTGTAATTTTGTCATAACAAACGCGTATGGGGACAGGGTTAAATATACACGGTGCACCGTAGGTAATGCTATTAATTTCATTGGGTTATTCTTTTCGATATTTCAAACAAAAAAGTGTAATGCAATTTTTCTCGTTTTTGCTTCCTTTTCGAGATAAAAATTGTTTTATATACAGGCTGTTTAAAAATACGGGGCATAATTTCAAGTATGTATTTCCCACATGTAGACAATCAAACTAGTTCATTACAACATGTGTCCGGAAATGCTTTATTTCCGAGTTATGGCCTTCAAACATTGAAATTCGCCGGAACGTTTTTCTTTCCATAGGTCGTTGCCGTCAAAGGAGACATTAAGAGGGCACTCTTGACAGTTCATTCCGAGGCGAAGGTTACATTCAGTGTTTTGTAGGCGTTAGACTCCTGGACATGTATTCAAATCAAGAGCTGGCAGAGATACACTTCATGACGGTAAGGCGGACGGCAATGCTGCGCTTTCATTTTGTACTGAGGAGAGGTACCCACAGCGACAATGTCCAGATTACTTGTGGGGCCATTTAAAATCATTGGTTTATTCGTCTCCGGTGCCTGATTTGGAATTAGATTAAAATCGAATTCTGACATGTTCTGAGGACATACGCAATACTCCTGACGTTTGGGATCGTGTTCGCAGGTCAATGAGACATCGATGTGAAATCTGTATTCAAGCAGGAGGTGTGTTTGTGTTATGGACATTTTGAACATCTTCTGTAATGACAACGACCTGCGGAAAGAAAAACATTCCGGTGAATTTCAATGTTGTGAAGGCAAACTCGTAATGAAGCATTTTTCCGTGTTTAATGAACTTTTTTTTCTAGATAAAATACCTGAAATTTTCAATATTTTTAAACACCCTGTAAACATTTCATTGTTGCGTGTTTTGGGAAATTCATTGATTTAATTCCCAATATGCTCAATCAAATTATGAGAGCACAGTATTATGATTAAAGATAGGAATTTATACCACAACGTGAGGATATTAGGTTAATTTTATTGTGTTTAGATTATCGTTACGTCATGAATGACGTGAAGCCTGAGGTGTGGCCATGTTACAACTCAAATGTGTTTTGTATCGCAGCAATTGAATGAGGATATGTTTTTCGTGCGTACAACGAACACCCTATGCATACCTAACCTTGTAGTCTCTGTTGGTAAATTCCTATCTTTAATAAAGATAATCAATGATTAAAAAAAGTTTTCTCTTTAAATGTGCATAAATTTGATCCCAACAAATGTAACATTGTAAAATATCTTTGCAGAACGGAAAATTACATTTGCTCAAATAAAATGTCTGCAAATTTAAACGACAAATCTAAAATTAATTCAATAATTTATTATCATAATACACTGTTCCCTTAAATTCACTGAGCATATTGTGAATTAAATCAATGGCTTTCCCGAAACACGCAATGAAATATTTCATATAAAACAATTTATCTAAAATCAAGCAAAAACGAGGAAAATTATATTAAACCTTTTTGTTTAAAATATCTCGAACAATAACCCTTTGAAAATACAGTTCACTCTGTATACTCGTACGAAGTAGGAACACTACTTTATAGTGTACATACTTCACATTACTAGTAATTACATCTTTCTTTCTAATTCGTTCAATAACCGTCTAACAATAGGTTCTCCATACGTGGAAAGGTAAAATGTATGCACTGTATAACCGTTCCTAATGCTTCGTCATTTAATTGCTGCTGGGTAACTTTCGGTTTGGGCCCTGGACTCATTTCAAACATTATAATCTTCTTCGTTTTTAAACGTTAAATAGCCATCGCAGTTGATAAAGCGTAGTAAAATAAACTAATTAAAAAGAGCGGCCGCTGCCTTTTGAGCCTGAGCGAGCTGGCAACGTCGCGGAAGATATGCAGCATATAAAACTATGTATTCATAGCATAGACCAGGCTTGCACAAGGTTTGCGCTCTCCGAGCCAGCTCACAGTTCATGAGCGGAATGCAGATATTTACTACGCTCTAAAGGGTGGACTGGAAGAAAGGGTGATCTCGTACAAAATATACACAAAAGGAAGTATATTACGAGTGTTTATGAAATGAACTCCCATTAAGTGTTTGCAAAACTATCTTCGACTATTATTAATTAATAAATAAATATTTATTTTATAGAAATAATAGAAATTCTATAGCTACTTAAATGTACAATATCATTTTGTTATATTTTTATTTATTAGTAGATCAAAACGAGGTTTTAGGCTGTTGGCAGCTGAAAGGAACAGTAGCCTACTGATAATAATGTAACATCAGTTACAGATTTTCGATGGCTGCCTTTATTAAAGTTGATTGTAGAAAACAGTTGCTCACAAAGAAATGTTGAGCCAAACATAGCATAATTTTACAGCCAGCCTGTGTAGTCATGGATATTATTGCTAATGTTTAGTCTTGTAAAACTCAACCAGGCTAGTAGTATTATTCCAACGATCTTTAGCCTTTAGGTCACATTGAAGATCAATAAGTTCGAGCTGTAAATCGTTAAATGTTAAAAGTTATGTTCCGTCTTTTAGATTCCTCCATACTGTACTGTAGCAGTAGGTAAGCAACGTGAAACAGTTACTGAGAATAGGCCTAAACACTGCACTCCACTAGATAACTGACAAGTAAAACCTTCAGATGGGGTAAAAAACAAAGACTTGCCTTTATTACCATTCGATTAAACATTAAAACCAATGCAAAATATGTAAATTTTACAACTCGAACGCAATGAACACCAGAGATAGCGACCAATCAAGATCAAGTTGACATGGGCTACTTAGATTGCAAACAACTATACCACGCAGCAATGCTAGACGCGAGGGCGAAGACAGTACTGCTGTGGACGCGCTGTCAGCTAGTTTGTACCTTGCAGTTTATTGTGTAATGTTATGTGCGGTGAGCTGAAGACGATGAACCCAGTGAATATAGTGATTAAAATTCTGGATAAACTAAATGAAGAGGGTTATAAAGAGACAGTGAAATATCGCGGAAGGAACTTGAAATTATTGATGATACATATGACTTATTAAAGAGTTATGAATCGAAGCAGTTGTAAAGTCATATCTGGACACTGATGAAAATGAACCATGAAATGATGACAATATCATGCTTCATGTACGAGAATGGGAGACTGAAAAACAAATACTACGTCAGAAGAGGAATTAAGTACTTCACAAAGTTCCGGTTCTCAATACGCTCCGTCCTCCCAAAACATCCTGAGCCATTGACTTTGAAGAAAAATGTAAAGTAACAGGTGTACCGACAAACAAAAAGAAAAAGTTTAACCATAGGTCATGGAGCAGTGTGAAACATGAATTCACGTGGTTAACACACAAAAGTCTACTGTCCAAAGATTGCAACTCATATGTCGTATTTGGTGGTATGATTTTGGACAGTTTGGACATGTACAATGATGATCAAGTGTTTGATACAGACGAATGTGGATTCCATAAGGAAATGCCTTTCGGCAGAACATTAGAACGTTAAGGAATCAGTAAAGTGTATGGTGTCGTGCAATCCAAAGGGGTAACTACAGATTCCTACACTATAACGCCGGTGGTTTCTAAAGCTGGAAAATTGATGCCAAAGTTACTACTTGTTCTCCAAGAACCGAAAGGTGTAAGTCAAAGAGTTGCGGAACGCATTTTCCAGAGTGACAACCTTGTAGTAAAATGGACTTCGTCGGGAAAAATGACCAAATAAATATGGATACAATTCTTACGAGAAATATTCCTTCCTAATTCTGCAACTTGCAATCTTCTGCTGTTGGACTCGTATGGTGTCCACTGCGACGAAAATACAATTAAGCAACTGTTAGAAGAAGGGGACTATGGTCCTGAAAACTAGTAACTAAAATTATACCACCAAATACGACTTATGAGTTGCAATCTTTGGACAGGTACTTTTTTCGAATGTATAAACATATGATTTGACAAATTTCTCATAATGTAGATTTTGATGATTCATCTGATATATTACAACAACGCAACAATATATTGAAACTACAGTCACCTGTTTACCAGCAGTTTCCTTCTCCACGATTCCAACAGGCGCATGGGTATGGTTGGGTGTTAGCTGGATTGGGATTCAGAAGTGGACAACGTTTTGAAAACACTACAGAGTACTGTATCCGAAATGTACAAGGAATATGTGCGATTTGTGCAAAATCAGCCTGTATAAAGTGCGGGTGGTGTACTGACAATTTGTTTTTCCAACATTTTGCATTAGCTATCACTGTTGTGCGACATATGTTTCTGGATAAAAACAAATCAGATTCTGGAATACGAGGCATTAGTAACATGATGACCACATCATCGTTTTCCTCTTATGCATTAATCGCTAGTTGAAGGTGTGTTTTCTCGCTGCTTGAAGCCTCGTGCTCTGCGCTGTGTATCGCACTTGATAATTGCAGTCGAGTTACGAAATTTTAGGACTATTCATATTTTATTATGCTGATTCCAAAATATAAGTTTCATTTTCATTGTTTTTTACCTCAGGTGAAGGTTTACTTCTGAGTGGTCGTTTTCCTCTCTCTACCTATGGCAAGTCTAAGTCATTCTGATGTATCTTCCTCTGTTTCGGCGAGCGGTAAACACAGCTCTCCCGCTCCGAAGGAGGGCGCGCTCGTAGAGCGCTGTTTGTGCAGGAATGGCATAGACAGATGATCGCATCCACACGTAACTCCACGTAAAGACATGCTGCATAGTGAAGCTGAGTGCCTGTCGATTTTTTTAGAAACAAATTACTAAATAGATTTTTAATAGAAAGTGAGATCAAGACTACAAACAGGAAACATAAAATGAAGTGTGATATGCAAAAAAATAGATTTAAAGGATAACTTTCTGGAGAATAGAGCCTGTAAGAGACGACTTAAGATTTTCGATATACCGGTAAATAATGGCATATCGACAAAATTGTTGGAAAGAACACTTGAAAAGAATGTTAGACTAATTGGCCGATTATAACATAATTAGGCTTTCGTCAATTAAGTTTTGTAAAACTGACAGAGATGAATAAGTTAGAATTTCAAATGAAATTGATTCGTCAGTTGAGAGGAGAAATGCATGTACATCCAGAAAACTAAGGTATTATGGGATAACTGCTTTAAATAGAAACTTTAGTTTTGTAATATAGCAAAACATAGTTTTACAAGAAAGCGGGTGTTTCGGTTGAAGAATTTTTTTACCATTATTTTTCCTTGACTATATTATAAGCGGAAATTCTGCTTGAAGCAAGTAAAACGATAGGGTTGGAAGTAAATCCCGAAAAGACTAAGTATATGATTATGTCTCGTGACCAGAATATCGTACGAAATGGAAATGTAAAAATTGGAAATTTATCCTTTCAAGAAGTGGATAAATTTATATATCTCGGAGCAACTGTAACAAATAACAGTATAATTGACACTGAAGACGAAATTAAACGCAGAATAAATATGGGAAATGCCTGTTATTATTCGTATTAGAAGCTTTTGTCATTTAGTCTGCTTTCAAAAAATCTGATAGTTAGAATTTGTAAAACAGTTATATTACCGGTTGTTCTTTATGGTTGTGAAACTTGGACTTCACTTTGAGAGAGAAATATAGGTTAAGGGTGTTTGAGAATAAGGTACTTAGGAAAATATTTGGGGCTAAGAGCGATGAAGTTACAAGAGAATGGAGAAAGTTACTCAACGCAGAACTGCACGCATTGTATTCTTCACCTGACATAATTACGAACATTAAATCTAGACGTCTGAGATGGGCAGGGCATGTAGCATGTATGGGCGAATCCAGAAATGCATATAGATTGTTAGTTGGGAGGCCAGAGGGAAAAGACCTTTGGGAGGCCGAGACGTAGATGGGAGGATAATATTAAAATGGATTTGAGGGAGTTGGGATATGATGGTAGAGACTGGATTAATCTTCCTCAGGATAGGGACCAATGGCGGGGTTATGTGAGGGTGGCAATGAACATCCGGGTTCCTTAAAATCCAGTAAGTAAGTAAGGAAGTAAGTTCATTAAGTAAGACTGTAATACAAATTTACAGAAAGAACTGCAAATTTGTTAGCACATATCCCATACATCCTGTTCCTGACCTCTATCTTGAAGAGAGATTTTATCCAGTGATAAGTTATGTCACACAGCGCAAACTGACTTGGTGAACGTATAGCTAGAAAAAGAGAGAATTTAATAAAGGAAAGTACCAGTTTCAGGTTTAAGGATATGAGATAACTGCCAGCTCGTGCCGCACTGAATGAGAAATGTAAACATGTTAATTTACACAGGATATTACATCATGGAAGCTCCTACCACTGACGGATGGGGATAAATTTACTTTCAGACTAATGTAATTAAATTTAAATTATTTTTAGAAATGCTAAATTAAATTTCAATTTAGAAAACCACACGACTTGCAGCATATAACACGCATTTATGTATATATTATATTATGTAAATACTTTACTGTTATAAAAAATATGCACATTTGATATTATTTTTACATGTAATTATTAGATACTTTAATATTTTTAATAGTGTTTTATAAAGTGTATTGTGTATATGTATATATATATAAAGCTTGAAAGATCTGTTCATTTAGCTTTTATAGTAGCCGAGATATAAAAAAATGAATTTCACTAAATTTTTGCAGGCCAAAGGTGTACCTCTCCACTTAAAAGTTATTTACGTCATGAATTAACGCAATTTCTTAGGAAACCTATCTTCACTTCGATTAATGCCATACTTTATTTGACCTCTAGCATGCTTTATTTTAGATTTTATCCTTCAAGATGTAGTAGATTTCAGTAGCATGATATCAAAGTCAGACAACTCCATTCTTTTCGATTTCGAGATATTGATTTTCTCTCATAGAATTTTGTGCTGAATGCGATTCTTGAACTGTTTAGGCTCAAAAACGGGTAAAACAGAGCGAAAATAGCACTTAATTGTGCGCTTTAGAATCAAAATGTAGACAACTCCACTGTGGCTTGGTTTCAAATTAGGACAATTCCTTTAGTAGCCAATGAGAAGCCCACATTCGCGCCATCTTTGTCCATCACGCATTGCGAATCCAACATTTATAATTGTTTATGTAATCGGTTTTTGGATGAATAAGTACTATTTTACGTAAATTTTCTTTGAAACCGAGTTAGAAGAGACTTAAATTCTGAAGTAGACAATTTCACTTTAACTTCAGTGTGAAGATGTGAAATCCTATATATACTAAATATTTAATAATGGATGATGAAACATTTCATGTGACTCATAATGTGATATTAAAAGTTTTGTGATTTTACAGACCATGTTGTACTTAATGTCCGTCATTTTCTTTCTTCTCAGTCACAGATTTTATCAAATGTATGATGATGACCATAACTTTTATCACACAACTATGTCACAGCTAGATGTGATCAAAGGTGCTATATTACACTGCAAAAGATTTTATCATAATATAATATATATTATATTTTTATGAAACTTCTGTGACACAGAAATTTGATACTGTAATACTGGGTTCTCATTTCAAATTGTGTCATGACGTCACTGTTGTGAGTCAGCGATTTGAAGCGAGTTTCAGCTTTTATGTCAGAGAAGTTGCCTATTAATCAAGGCGTTCAATCTGAACTTGAGAACATGTACGGTATGACTTGGACGTCGTAGCAACGGATGGCGGTCTGTACGGTCTGTGTGCTACCATAACCTCTTTCGAACTGTGTTTTGCTAGGCCAAGTCGTACTAAGGGTATTTGTTATCATCGGTTGCGTACGGCAACATTCCACAACACAAATCAAATGCTTCGTTTCCATGTTGACCGTCGAAGTTAATGTCAACAAATACTGTACGCAAGTAATCGTCTTAACCCTCTTCCCACATCCCGACAGTAAGGAAAAAACTCAACCCAGTGCGTGTTTCCAAACAGTTCACATTCCTGCCACTATCGGCGTTACCGTACGTATCGGTACGTACTCTTCAGAATGAACGCCGTACTTGCTAGGCAGCTTCTCTGGCACATAGGTAATACGCCTCTGCGGAAGTGTAGGAAGATTGAATTCTCTAGGCTCATCGGCTAGCCACATGACGTCATACAGCGAGCCATGACCAAAGCTCGGAACTTGGGGACTTGTGTGTCTTGCGCATGAGTAAGGACAAAGCTCACGCTGCAAGTGCTCAGGGACAGTCGTATGTACTAAGAAAGTGGTCACATCGAATAACAGGAAGACGGACGAGGAAACTATGTCATGTCGAAGCCAATGACATTCTGAGAATTACAGATAAACGGTCTGTTTGAGGAATTAGAAAATACGTGTTATTCGAATGGATATTACACAAGTTTGAAAATACATTTTTAAATTTTAGGTACAGAATTTCGTGGAGGAATTCGGAGGAGATACATTATTTTCTTCGAATGGAGAGTTTATATTTTGTAAGTTGTGCTACACACAAACTAGACGCTAGAAACCGGCATTTATTGAAATACATTACAGTCCCTTAAATTAGTGGAAAATTTGTCCATAGCCATGGATCAAATAGCAGAGAACCTACCGTAGAACAAATTGAAAACTATTTTTGAGAAAAATTTAGGATATACTTGTCTTTCTCACATACGAGATCAGCTAGCAATTGCTGAAAATCAACAGAAAACAGTGACAGTGAAAACATTCAGTATTTTAAGTTTGCTCCCGTCACTTCATGTGACTTGGAAATAAGTTTTTCTTGTTTCATATCGGCGTAGAAGTTATGGGTTTGAAAATATTCGAATGTACGTAGCCATACACTGTAATAAAATGTACAGAGCAGAACAGTAAATTTGTTATATTTCTCATGTTTATTTTTATTATATATGCTGTAAAATTACGTGTTTCAACCTACCATAATACTATCAATATGTTGTTCCAGTCAGAAACCACTTTTCTAGCAGACCTGACAGTACCTCCGTGCTGGAAGCGGGAGTTTGTTGACATTGAAGTCCGGTCGCTCAGCCACGCGCAAAGACACAAGTCCCCAAGTTCCGAGCTTTCACCATGACACATGAACTGAACAAGCAGTATAGGCCGTACACTCTGTTGCTGTTTACTTGGAGATTCTAGGTGTCCAAACGTAGGACTCTAGTCGCCAGCGATTGCAGTGTAACTGTTATTGATAATGGATAAATTCTTAATGAGGAAAACCTTCGAAAATAAAACTGCAGTGAACGGAAACAGAATGATAAATTGGGTTGTAATAATAGCAGTAAAACTGATAGCTCATGTTCATCATTGCTGCAAGGATTAACGAAGCGTGATCAAAGCAGTGAAAGAGAAAATGTAGTGTATAAGGACCACAGTTTTCAAACATCTTGAGTTAAATAATTTCCATGGGTACTGTATGAAAAATCAGACGATGTTGTTTTCTGAAAAATATGTAACGACTTTTTTTTAGAAACAGCAATTAAAGTTATCTCAGACTTTTTTAATTGGCTTATTTTACGACGCTTTATCAACTGCGATGATTATCTAGCGTCTGAGTGAAATGAAGGTAATAATGCCGGCGAAATGAGTCCAGGATTCAGCACCAAAAGTTACACAGCATTTGTTCATAATTAGTTAGGAAAAAACCTCGGCAAAAATTCAACCAAGTAACTTGTCCCAACAAGTATTTGAACCCGGGTCCACTCGTTTCACGGTAAGATATGCTAACCGTTACTGCACAGCAGTGCGGAGTCTTACCCCCCCCCCCAATATTTCAAAAAACACTACAGATTAAGTGAATATATTTTCTTATAATATGCAAAGAACATTGATAAACATGACTTGTTCTTATTGCACAGGAAGAAACATGCATTGTAGGAAATAAGCAACCATAATGGCCATAATAGCCTACCGGTTCCAGAGTTTGCACCGGAAGTTAGTTGTCAGTGAGTCCTCTTTGCTTCATTTCCTCAACACACAGGAAGTCCTTCTCTCAGGAAACAGACAAATTCCATTCGTATTCCCTCGGAAATGGACATCTCACAGCCTTCGGGTTCTCAGAAACTACAGGGGCTTATTTCACAGGCGTACATTATTATTTGTTATTTGTTAATAGCTACAATTGACATCATAATTAAACAATTTATACCCCAAACAATTGAAAATGAAATATTTTTGCACTTTCGTGTTTTTTGTTGTATTTACAACCATTGTTGTTAGGCCTTGAAAATTAGAATTCCCACACAGATACTTGTTACTAGGGAAACCATTCTTCATAACATAAAACTATAGGCCTACTGAAATAGACCCATTACAGTTCACTTATTGTTATTTAGTTACCATTATAATTATTATACTATTGCGAAGGCTTTTGAATAATATTACTCTAACTTTCAATGCAAAATATATTGTATTTAAAATTTAAAAAATAGCCTATGATCGTGCAAAAAATGCTGTACAATACACGTTTGTGAAGTGCATTACAAAATCTCGGAAATTGAAATACTCGCTCTGCCGTAAGTGTACTTTATTGCCTTCTTTAGGGAAGTGGATTTTACTGTAATAATGTTGGTTGCTATTGACGACTGGACGTAAGTCACATTGCTTTTCAAGGAAAGTAAGTGAATAGTTATTTACGTAACCCCTTAAGAAAGCGAGTCTTTACGGTACGACTGAACGGCTGATCCGGAATATCGTGACGAGTACCCTTAAAACGTTTCTTAAGAAGTTACGTGCAATATTTTGTTTCATACTCTAGAATAGTACATTATGCAACGAGCCTATAATGGTAGTAATTAAGACGCTAGTATATTTGTTTATGAAACGAGCGCAAGCGAGTTTCATAATTTTCATACGAGCGTCTTAATTACCATTATAGGCAAGTTTCATACGACTTTTTATGATCGACGATATTTCTAACGTGAAATTATTCATAAGTATTCATGTTATATTTATGTAAGTGAGGAACGGAACTGACCTGAATTGTGAGAAGTGCGCAGACGCGAAAGTATTGATTTTTTCCGAGGCACGAATGTCATTGACCTTGATATAATCTAGGGAATAACATGAACATTAGGCTTGATATAACCTGGAAATTGATTTAGAATTGAAAAACGAGATGAAAAATTGAACTTATTTGAATATTATTTACAATTAACGCTAATTATTATAGTAACAGAACATAATCTTCTGCGACAATATTGATTTCCAGCCTCCGTGACTTTTCGCTAATTGTCTTTCGATTGCATATCCGAGAATAATCGATATTTGCGGTTTTATAATGGTACAATGGTGATTTCTCATTGGCTGAACAACTGAATTATAATGAATAGGTGTACTTTAATGAGGTGCATTAAAGTGCTACTCCCAGGTGTATAATTACTAAATTTCGGCATGGTCGAGCATAAAAATATTTAATATTCAATGTTAGTCAATTATTCATGTCCCACAACGTATAAAATGGGGACATATTATTGTCATTGCTTACGTGATCGCAGAGTTACAAGAAAATAAGCTGACATCTGGCGGCAGAATCGTCACGATACGATACAGAGGCCTTGAGAGAATCATGTAGTAAATTCAGTAAATAATGAAAATTATACAAGATATTTAAGAAACAGTGAAACAAAGGTGAAATAAATATTTACGTAACTAAATCAATTTAGTGTAATTATGAAGTTAATGCGAAGTGACAAATTCCATACGTATCTGTAATATATTGACTTCAATTAAGTAAATTGAAGTTTGTATACATACAGGAATGCATATTTCACTGAACAACAAGAATTTTACTCCGACTTAAAACAATGTGTGTCTTATGGTTTGGTGTGCGCTGAATCCGAAAATGCATCTTTAGCAATGCATATTTCACTGAACAACAAGAATTTTACTCCGACTTAAAACAATGTGTGTCTTATGGTTTGGTGTGCGCTGAATCCGAAAATGCATCTTTAGCAATGCATATTTCACTGAACAACAAGAATTTTACTCCGACTTAAAACAATGTGTGTCTTATGGTTTGGTGTACGCTGAATCCGAAAATGCATCTCTTCTTTGTAGCACGTATTTTTTAAAGATATGCTATGATTTCAATTTTCGTTAAGCACTCTCCCAAGGAACATCTGACGCGGCTTGGTGGTTGTAAACCAAAACAAAAGCTAATGCATTTTATGAGTTTATGACTTATTTCCGGTTTCTTATGATTGTTGGCATGTTCTTTTGTACTTCTAATAAATAAACAGGTATTTCTCCTTTCTATTCAAAAAAATTTCATAACAGTTCAAAGTGAGGTCAGCGCAATGAACAAACAAGTTCTGTTTTCATTACCAGTTTGAGTGAAGGCAAATTAAAAGAGGACATTTCATCGGTCCACAAACTCACAAAATTATGGCTGACTCTTTATTTGAGGAAAAACTTTCCGTTACCGAAAAAATAGCATGGAACGATTTCAAAGATATTTGCTCAAATTTCCTTCGAAATTCTAGGGCAGACAACTACATAGAACTTGTTGTGAAAACCATGTCAAGTGCATACGACAAAATAGGGTGTAATATATCTCTCAAAATACACTTTTTACATTCTTATTTGGATTTCTTTCCTCCTAATCTTGGAATGGTAAGCGACAAGCATGGGTAAAGATTTCATCAAGAAATATCTGAAATGAAAGGCGATATAAAGAAAGATCCAGTATGCATGCAGACTATTGTTGGTTCCTTGTAAAAGACAGTTCCGGGTCTAGTTATAAACAGATGTCATCCACAAAATTCTTTTAAATGTAAGTTCAAATTCCGAGATTTTTCTCATTATACTCATGAAATGTTTTATTGCTGTTGTGTTTTAAACTATATAACTTCATTTTTAATCCAGTACACATTTTTCTAGTTTTATGAGGCATTTTGCACCCCTAATGTGTTGTAATTTTACCAGTAGTAGTGAAAATAAAAAAATAAGTTTTTTCATAAAAATTTCAATTTATCTTCCCGAAACTGGTACGCGATAGAGCAATTTAGATTTTAAATTCAGATTTAGGGCACACACATTAATAATATTCATCTATTTTTATTTCGAGCAAGACAAAAATAAAAATTCAGTGAGGCCACTCCGGTCGATAATGAAAAATTGTTTGATATTATGGATAGTATGTCACTGAACTGAAGCTTTCCTATACCTGTGTTTCCATAAAAATGATTTGAAGTATATGTTTTGTGCTATGTGACTTTTTATTTTGAAATATTATATGTTGAAGTCATAGTTGTGGTTATAGGAATAACATTCAATAACATAGACTCGTCCAAAAATATGGCAAAATTAGAATTTATTAATTACTAGCTGTACCCGTGCGCTCCGCTGCACCCGTTAGAAATAAATATGAAGTAATTATATAATTAAAATAGGACATTTGATCCAGGGAACATTCGTGTTTGATTGAAGGATAAATCGTTTAATATGTTACTTAATTTAAATTGCATTCAAATAATTAAAATGCGATCATTTTGGTCCAGAGACACTCATTTGGTGCAATGACAATTCCTTTAACATGTTTCTTAATTTTTATTACATGCAGCCATAGTTTAATGAAGATTAACATCATTTAGATTTAATGTGTATATTTTATTTTACTTGTTATAGGTTTCCATTGAATTATGATAATAACTTAACCCTTGTTTTCTACGTATTCAGTAAATGGCGCTTGGCCCACTATGGTTGGGAACCCTTCAAATAACTTAAATTATATAATATTACATATTATATTATATTATATTATATTATATTATATTATATTATATTATATTATATTATATTATATTATATCAGAAGTTACTGTAATAACATTATACCATTATGTCCATCTAGAGAAACTACACTTCCCAATGGTGAAATAATAATTAATTATACAAATCGGTTAATTTAGCTTCCGATATTACTTCATACAAACATAGAAACATTCTCTGTAGGCTATCTTTCATAGCTTTCGATTGTTGCTGTCCAAGGCCCCTTATAGACGAAGTCATTTGCTTTTTAATTCATTAGACGGCCTTAGATGGCAGTTATTTTAATTTTAAAACTCATTTGCCTCATTAAATATCAGTCCAATCAAAATTTTTCAAGGAATAAAATTTATTGAAAATTATTTTTAAAGAAACTTTTGTTATGTAACATTTTTCAGAAAAATCAATAATAAGCGAGATATTTCGATTTATTTAATTCAGGCCCCCTTATAACCCCTTTTAAATAATGTATTTTGAATGCCATAAAGCCTAAAATCTAAGTTACAACGAATTTAATTTATATTCCAATTTTCATCGAAATCCGTTCAGCCATTATCGCGTGAAAAGGTAACAAACATACAGACAGACATATATGTTAGGACCAATTATTTTTGGAAAATCGAAAATTACCAGAAAAATTTCGGCTACAGATTTATTATTAGTATAGATTTTGAGGAACATCGTTTGACGTATGACAACGCGTATAATAAAAATTATATCATATATACACAATGTAAAATGAATATAGAGACAGGAAATAATACCACAAAACAAGAAAAAAGCTAATAATTGAGTCTTCTCATACTACAGGTTTATCACGGTGTATTTATATGTTGGTAGACCTGGAGTCCGGAAAGTAACTGTAACGTGAAGTTCTATTTCTCGTTTGGAGAACGGAAAGAAGTAAAATGTGATATAATATTATGAAACAAAATATGTTTCATTCTACAGTCTCACAGCAACAAACAAAAGAATACTCTTACTCGACGACTGTAACAATTCTGATATTAAATCACTAGCCGTACCCGTGCGCTCCGCTGCACCTGTTAGAAATAAATATAAAGTAATTACATAATTAAAATAGGACGTTTGATCCATGGAATAACTTTTACAACAGTGCAAGATAATCTGCTTCGCTCATTACCCAATTTTTTTTTTTGCATTGCATTTATTGCATATATATTTTATGTATTTTAACACGATTCAATTGAGCATAGTTAAAATTTGAATTATATAATAATGGATTGCTAAGCTAACGTACTATTACTGCATACTAAATCAATACACTCTCGTTGTTCGTTAATTCTCTGAGATTAAAATGAGTGTACATAAATATTATTTTAAGAAATACAGAAAACGAATGTACAAAATAGCCTATCAAATTTTCTGTGCATAAGAAGCTATTTTAATCTTACCTGTCCTCGATTTACTCAGACGTTACTGTAATAACATTATAGCAGTATGTCCATCTAGAGAAACTACACTTTCCAATGGTGAAATAATAATTAATTATACAAATCCGTTAATTTATCTTCTGATATTACTTCATACAAACACAGAAACATTCTTTGTAGGCTATGTTTAATAGCTTTCGATTGTTGATGTCCAAGGCCCCTGTTTCGATTGTTGTTGTCCAAGGCCCCTTATAGACGAAGTCATTTGTTCTTAATTCATTGCACCGTCTTAGATGGCGTTATTTTAATTTTAAAACTCATTTATCTCATTAAATATCAGTCCTATCAAAATTTTGTAAAGAATAAAACTTATCGGAAATCTTGTTACAGAAACTTTTGTTATGTGTAATTTTTCAGAAAAATCAATAATAAGCGAGATATTTCGATTTATTTAATTCAGGCCCCCTTATAAGCCCCCTTTTAAATAAAGTATTTTGAAGACAATATAGCCTAAAATCTAAGTTACAACGAACTTAATTTATATTCCAATTTTCATATAAATCGGTTCAGCCATTATCGCGTGAAAAGATAACAAACCTCCAGACAGACAGACAGATAGACACATACAAACAAAAATTTCAAAAAAGCGGTTTTCGGTTTCAGGATGGTTAATTATACATGTTAACACCAATTATTTTTGGAAAATTGAAAATTACCAGAAAAATTTTGGCTGCAGATTTATTATTAGTATAGATGTAAAGTGATACGTGAAATGTGGGAATGGAATACATATTAATATGAAATTTTCAGTTAAGTAGAATTTGCCTCTGTCGGAATACTTAATTGCAGTCCTCACTGTCGTTCGGGTGGAAACTCGTCCCTTAATATATTATCATCACCATCATCATCATCATCATCATCATCATCATCATCATCATCATCATCATCATCATCTTCCTAACAAGTATTAGGCCAAGTGGCCTGTTACGGTCTCAAACTAGAATTTTCAGTCCATCTCTTCTTTGGACGGCCTAGAGATCTTTTTCCATATGAATGGTAATGAAACAGTGCTTTTGGAATTCTGCATCGATTCATTCGTTCGAGATGACCCTTCCACTGAAGTTGATATTTGCTGATGAACTGTATAATGGGTTCTATTTGAAGTTCTTGCATTATGTCCTCATTTTTTATGATCCGAGCGAGTATTCCTTAATATATAAATAACTATTTGTGGTGTGATGAATAAATACGCAGTGTAATTAGCGTATTTTGTAATTTATGTCTAGTTGATAGCTATTTTCTTTTAATAGGATATTTCGACCCTCACAAGTATTAACATTGTAACTCACTTTCTTCCATTTTTCAGGAGAAGCAAATGAAGTTTTAAAATGATCATGTAAGTCAGTGTATACAGATAGCAACAATAAGATTTTGCATACGATTGGGAAGGTTTAGAGCTACAATGATAGTACTGGAAGAAAAAGAAACAATTTAAGACCATATTAACTAGCATAACTCAAAACCATAAAAATTGAGTTACAATGTTAGTATTTGAGTGGGTCGATTTGTTCTGCATCAATAATATGCGCACCATTTCAGAAACAGCCGTTTATTTTGTCTCTAAATATGGGGAGAATCTCATTAGCTTCACACTCTGGACGATGAACTTAAATCAGTTGATGTAAACATACTCCATAAAACACTAATAACATCTAAATGTGTTACCTTATTTCTACTTGCAGGGAAAATATTAAAGACATTAGTACCGTATGTGTCCCGCGGCGTGGCGTCGCGGTCTAAGGCATCCTGCCTAGGACTCGCGTTACGGAATGCGTGCTGGTTCGAGTCCTCGTGGGGAAGAAATTTCGGCCAGTGTATGGGACCGGTGCCCACCCAGCATCGTGATGCACTTGGGAGCTACGATAGGTAGCGAAAATCCGGTTCAGCAAACCAGCTATAACAGCTGTGAGGATCATCGTGCTAACCACACGATACCTCCATTCTGGTTGGATGATCGTCCACCTCTGCTTCGGCATGTGGACGTGAGCCCAGCAGCCGGCTGGTCGGACTGGGCTGTAGCGCCATGGATTTACTTTACTCTTTTAGTACCGTAAGTTTTCTAAGTTTTATGAAACAGAAAATTGAAAACAATATTATTTACAGGTAAATATGGAGCAATGAAGTACAGTTAATACAAGAAGATATTGTATCATACAATGTAACTACTTGGAAATAAAATACAGTGGACTAATAAGGAGTAGTAAGATCAGGATATGCATGAATCCGGATAATTGGGTCGAAAATGAAACGCGTCTAGAAACAACAGTAGTAAGCTCCTGGATGTATTAAAAGTACAAAATGACTATAGTCCTACAGTTTATAATGAACAAAGTTACACATATTCAAACAAAATAGAATTTTAAATGTACCGTATTAAAATTATAAGCACTCTTCATATTCGATACAGTATAAAACTTTACTTATCTATTGTGATACAGTAGGCCTATACGAAATAAGAAACCTAAACATATGCAACTTTCTTTGGATAAACTATTTCAAATTGTCGTGAAACGTGGTCCGGATATTTAAAGTTTGGATAATTGGATTTCTATCGTAAGGGAATTTTTCACATTTACAATAAAATTAATCAATTCCTATTCATCACAATTGAAGAGCACAGGGGAAAAACTTCATAAGTCCAAAATCATGCATTTTCTGTTTTAGATGTCATGTAATAGCTAAGGTAGTCTAGCTTTGTGTAGCTTAACTGTACAGAATAACAACCTCATTATGTGGAATGCTCCCTGGGCACGAGTACGTAACTTACTTTTTCTGGATGTGCTAGAGTGATTTTATATAAAAATCAATATATATCTTTGTTCTGGCAACAAATTATTATTATTATTATTATTATTATTATTATTATTATTATTATTATTATTATTATTATTATTATTATTATTCGTTCAAGGAAATTTGAAAAATGATAACCCAAAGACAATAGAATATAATGGGTCTTGAAACTTTTAACTTTCTCTCCTGTAAAAAAACAGTAAAATGTGACCTATCAGGTTTTCCCCGCGTACTCTTCAATTGCTTATTGCTTATTCTTCACATGCTGTTCAGGGCGGCTCTACAATCAGAACTGCAGAGCTGCAGAACCGCCATTTAAATGGACCTGAAAAAATTAAAAATATAAAACGTGCTTTTATCTAATCTACTTCATTGTTTCATTTATTTTTCCAATTCATTCTCCTTCTATTCGAGATTTTACTGTCTGTAGGAGCCTTCAACTGCTCGAGAATTTTAGCTGTAGTGTACTTTTCGGATCTGTGATCGACAGTTCCTGGAGCTCAACGTAGGGTAGTCGGCTGCAGAAAACTGGTTTTATTCACCGTCCCACAAGACTGCATTAGAGCTGCAACCGAAGCAGCTCTCTCCGAATATACTCGTACAAAAGAACCGTCAACACCCTCATCTCTGCGTTAGGAAAACACGTAGGCTTCAGGACTATTGTATATCATTACAGTTCCAGTGTGTTATAGTACTGTGGGTGGTGTGATGTGATTAGTCAGTGTGTCTAAGGAAATATTTTATATTAAAAATGAATGAAATGAAAACCTAATCGACCAACCCTTTTCGAAATTAAAACAGAAATTGCACGTTAACTTAAGAAATTAGGACGTCCTACACAAAATTTAAATATTGAAATGTCTGGAAAGGGTCGAGGAAATCATGTAGCCTACTAGTCATTTTAATACCGAAATGTGTAATGGAAACGATTGGTTTTTTTCTGCGCTCATTAAACGCTTTCTCCTCCACCCTTGTATTCTGTTTAGAGGAGAAAATACATGAACAAACACCGGAGTGAAGGATTTAGTTAATTTGACTTAAATAACTAGAAAAGCATGTGTGGCACATCTCCACTACGTGACTAGTTGTACCAGGTGGGAGAGGTGTAGCGCACGGATGGCTGGAGTACAATTTTGGGTGCACAGTCAACTTCGAGAAGGAGCTGTAGTTATACGCGTTATCCGATTTAGTTCCAACGAACAACACGCGTTTGCTAAATACACTATTTTTCATGCAGAACTGCCAACTTTTGTAACCGCGGGCCGCTACTGATGCTGTCACTCTTAAGAAAAAAATAATGTTGCCACTATTTCATTGATCGCTCCGCTCGTTACCCAACAATTGACTCATGCCATAAAGTATAACATTATGAACTTGTTTCGTAATACACTATTGTTTGCATTAACGCAACAAGTAGCTCATCTTAATCACTACTCACTTGATATGGTACAGCTTCGGTTGAGAACCGGTTCCTCGTGTATGAAATGAGCCGTTCAGAGCCAAAGTGGTGTAAGTCAAAATTGTTGAGGTGTAAAGTAAAAATTCTGAAAATACAGCACAAAGTAGCAATTAATATTTCCTTCTTGCTATCCGCTGACTACTAATAGTTTAAATAAATTGAATATTAATTGCTACTTTGCGCTGTATTTTACAGAATGTTTACTTTAAACCTCATTACCCATTTTTGACTTACACCACTTTTGCTCTGAACGGCTCAAATATGTACGCCGTTTCAGTCTTGCACAGTGCAGAAATTCCCCCACTACTGATTTAGAGAAAAAAAACTTATTTTCGTTTTTGTGCTGCCTCAGGAATAAAGTGAAGGCAGACATAAATTCAATCTCTCCAGATATCCACATACATGAGAGTGAGTGAAAGCATTAAGTCAAGAAACTGTCTCTGACATCAGCAGGATCTCATTTCTGGCGTGATACAAATAGCATCGCCATCAGACAAGATGCTACTCTTCGGTATACGACAATCATATCACTATCTTATGTGTCCTCTGAACATCAAATTCTAAGCTGAAACTGCAAGGAAAGATATCTTCGAGGGAGAATGACATTATTCGTATGTAATATGAGAAAAATGTATTGCAAAAATCGTTGGTAACATATTATAGATGTAGGGAGCAGTGTGTTCGCACAATAGAACTCATATTCAGATGCCAATCATTAACAGGCGTGTTAATTATTTTACCCAGTGAATTGGGCACTTTGGTTTGTTCCCTTTAATTACAGTACAGTTTTGAATGAACACTAGATGTTCACAGTTAAGTAAATTCCAAATCGTATGGTCACAAAGATGTAATGTCATTGTTTTTTAAAACACAAGCAAATACTAAATTATACATCTATTTCCGTAAAGAGAATTCTCGGAAAACAATCTTGCATTTATGAATAAGTACACCCGAGTTTTAATTTGAAAATTTTACCATACGTCATTGTGCGAAATATCAAAAGATAAATAAGTTATATTTTAACTGTTAATGCTAACTAACTGTTACTATTATGACCATTATTACTGATAGGTGGGCTCAGGTAATTTCGTGACACTAAGGTTTTGAAAAATAATTTTCAAATTAAAAACAAAATAATGTATAGGCTATAATGTACATACATTATTAAGTTTCAGGAAGTTACATGACAGCATGTTTGTCTAAAATAAATTTAAACAATAATTACAAACAAGCAATACACACAAACAAAAACAATGAGCATTCTAGAAGGGTTGGTATAATTTCGTGATAGTACAATTATATTTTCGTGATAGTCCTTAAATTCAAAATATTTAGGCATATTCAGTCAAATTTTAAATTCCTCAGTCAGATTCATATCTACAACTAAAAAAACTAAAATTCTTTCTGTATTTGGAAGGTATACTGATATGTATCATGAAACCAACTGACACACTGAATCCATCTTTCACTATGCTTGTAGTTATCGAAATTTCCTGAGCAAGATCCGCATAAAACTCATTAGGCTAATCATTCGGTTTTTCCTTAATCACATATCTTCTTTATTTGGCTCTTGAAGATGGTGCTGTTTCTTTGTCTACCTCTTTTATCTCACTTGAGAGACTGGAAATGTCGTTCTGATTGACTGCTGCTTTGGTTCCTTCCTGGTTCTCGTCAAACTTGCGAAGAAAAAGACTACGTTTCTCTGTGGCAGTTTTCCTTTCTTTAGACACAATCAATTGCCTCTTTCATATCATTTGTATTTCTTTTCACATTTTACCCTGCGATTTTACATGCACGTTATATGAGAGATGGTAAGTTTATGAATACACACAAATATTTTACGTTTCATGCATTTTATATTTCTTCCACCAGAGAATGTTGTTATACCATACAAAAAATGTAAAGAGAAAAAAATGACTCGTGGAATGAGAAATCTGAGAAAATAACTTCTCAAGACAAGGCTGTATTACATAATTAGTGCAAGGATAAGTTTATGTTTTTCATCTAGAAGTATACTGCCCTCCCAAGCCAAAAGGGCGTATCTCAAGGATTTTCTGAAAATCAGTTTTGAAATAATTGGATAGTTCAGATGCTAATACATCTATTTCCTAAAGAAAATGGCCGTTTCTCAATAAATTATGCCTTTAAAATGTGATTTAGTGAAAGCCATATCTCAAAATTAATATGAATTCCTAAGTGAATTTGGCGGAAGTTCATTTTCTAAGCAAAAAGGCCGTTTCTTAGACATACGTTCTTTTCGCTTAGTATTTTCTATTTGCCATTCTAGTCAAATTAGACGTAACTGCATTAGTAACAAATCCTTCGTGTTTTAATACGTTCTCAGCATGTAATCGCCATTACCCGAATGTTCATTTCCCATAATTTAAACATAGTTCTTATAATTAATTAATCGTTGATCATGAAAATTAATATACAAGGCGTGTTCCGATTAATTTTTCTAGCTTATTTTTGAAAACATGGCACAATTTTCATTTGCTTGTTAGTTGTTATGTAGTCAAGACGCAGAATATTGATTCTACTCAACCTTATTTTAGAAACGCCATTATAATCACCACGTAAGTAAAATAATATATATTTTTATCACTATTGGACTGATAGTTCATATGCACAAATATTTTAGAGACAACGAAATGGACGATGAAATTATTCGTAGACACATAAATTCATTTAATCCTACCATTTCACTTTAGTACATTACTGGAGGAACATGCACCTAATCGTCTTTATTTACCAAGTGATATAACTCTGACTGCCATGCACCATGATTTTATTACTCAGAATGTTAATTACAAATGTTCATATGAAAAGTACAGAATTGTAGCCAGTGAAATGAACATATCTTTAGCTAAACTGTGAAATCTTCAATGTGCATAATAATAGCCACACAAAGGAAAATTTGGACACTAATTTTTAAACTTGTAAAATGTGGAAAACATATTGAGAGAGCATCAAAATCTCGGGCCAAATACAGAGAAGATGCTGAAAAATTGAAGAGGTTAACAAAATAATTTATTATGCAAATCTTCAAAAAGTTATCTTGTTGCCAAGACTGGACACATTTAAGGTACAGTAGCTATATTCACAAATGTGTGACTGTCTACATGAGAGCTTCGTTTCTGTTGGGGGAAACAAACAAAAAATGTGCAAGCCGTTTGCAGCTGTCCTGCACGAGGCTCTCTTTAAAAGGAAAAGAAGAAATAGTAAGCAGTTTCTACAATTTTTTCCAAGTACAAGAGAGGTTGTTCAAAATTACTCTATGGTTGGACAACTGCACGGTCTAGAACAAAAATTGGACATTCTTTTCATTGCTAATTTACATTGTTAATTCAAATGAAGCAAGTACTAATGAAATTTTGAAAATATGTTTTGAAGCAGGCCATTCGTTAATGGCTTCTGATCCTTTCATCACAAAGTAGAACAGCCAGTGAAAAGACGTGGATATAAAGTATATGATTTTGCAGACTTTGTAGATGCAGTAAAATCAGCATCTTACCAGACTGAGGTATGCCAGTGGCGGTTCAGTATTTTTAATTTGGTCTGACTACTCATCACAATATAAATTGAACCTGATTCATCCAAGAACCTGTCTGCATGATATGGTTGAAATAACGGTTTCCAGAGGATTGTACAGTATGCAGTACAAATATGACTTTGATGGTACATCATTCAACATAAATTTCCTGACTGGAAAAATAAACTGAAGGAAGGAACAGTTACCACGTCCTGAGCAGCAACGAAAACCTCTTGGATTCCCTGCTTAAAAAGAGTGCCATAATTCGTAATTTGGGTGGAATAATGAAAAACAGACTGACATTTTGGGAGAATCTTCCAGTAAATGATGACTAAAATGTTATTATGTTCAAGTATCAATTATTTGGTATTAACTAACTTTTCAGTGTGTTTTTTTTTTGTTAATTTATTTACCTCAGTAATTTACGTAGAAGTGTTTTGTGAACTGTATACCTTAGTAAATATAACCAAACATTTATTTTCAACTTCAATGTTGTACCTTTGTATCATTAATATAGACTATTAACAGAATGATTGGTAAATAAATTGCTGTCTCTTCACTAATTTTCTAGATAATATTTGTCTTAGATTGCAGTATTTTTACAATACTGCTATGCAGTATGTGTTGTAATTTATTAAAATAATAAAAATATTTAATAAAATAAAAAGAATTAATTTCAATTACTGGTTTTTATGTACAATATGAGATACGCCTAATTTGCTAAGCATATCAGTATCTTCAACAATTAATATTAATACTTAGCAAATTAGGCGTATCTCAAATTGTCCACAAAAATGTAAGCTAATTAGCCTAAAATTGTATTCTATATATTTTGAATATATTTCAATAATGAATACGCTGAAAATTCCAATAAATTAACTTTAAAAGTAGGCGCGCTTTGATCATTCACTAAATCCTCAATACTGAAAAATATTAAAGTTTTGAGATACGGCCTTTTGGCTTGGGAGGGCAGTATACAGTACATTGAAAACAATTTGGACCACAAAACACAGCAAAAAAACTCTTCGTTTAACAAAAGATATCGAATGATGTATTCAATGACAAATTCAAAGCTATAGATCTCACAATTCTTTTTAGTAGTTTCCAAAAAATTCGCTCACGTCACTGCAAGAGCGCAGTGAAGAAAATCTATGTTAAATAGTAGGCCTACATCTTCTGCCAATTATACTAGCCTATACCATCAGAATTACATTTGTCGCTGGCATAATTTCGTGATAAATTTAAATAAAAATATCACGAAACTTAGCCGAGTTTGCCCTACTACCACTACTGAAATTTTAGTTTAATGGGAATAATGTTCCCTTACGCTGTTTTTAAGCTTCGAAATAGATATAAATCACAAGAATTTAAATTTGGACTTCAAATCACGACTAACTAAGCAGTATGTCTTCCTCAAACAAGTACGTTTTTGAATTTATTAAAGAAGTGGGTTCAATAATTCTGTGAGTCTTGATTGCACATCAACTCTCACTCTACTAAGATAATAGTAACCTGCGTAAGATGAGAAGGGGGCAAGTTTTGGGAACATCACTTGGCAACCTAATCCTTGTCCATAACTTACAGTATATGGAACACATTAAAAAAAAAAAAAAAAATTGCTGTCTAATAATATGAAATTTAAAATAAATTTAGACTCTCTAGGAGTTGTTATAGAACAATATCCATTCTCCGTCGTTGCAGACACCGACCATAAATATTTAGTTAATCTAGTTATTGTGATGGGAATGGGAGTTGGCCTGGGTGGCGGAGTCGGTAGAGTGTTGGTCTTCTGTGCCCGAGGTTGCGGGTTCGATCCCGGCCCAGGTCGATAGCATTTAAGTGTGCTTAAATGCGATAGGCTCATGTCAGTAAATTTACTGGCATGTAAAATAACTTTCGCGGGACAAAATTCCGGCACACCGGCGACGTTGATATAACCTCGGCAATTGGAAGCATCGTTAAATAAAATATAATTTAATTTAAATTTGAGAATGGGTGCTTCTTTTTTTTAAAATCATCAGCCAGTTTAAAACAACATAACAGAAAAAATACAAAGGATTTCGTATTCTACATGTTAGTCATTTCTAGTAGAAACAACATTTTTCTTTGATTGTCGTATTCGGAACGCCAATGGTGGATTGTTCCTTCATGCTTTAAATCTCGTATAGATTAAAAAAAATATATTTATTGAAAAATGGGATGGGAGCTTCAACCCTGTGAGGGCCCCCCCCCCATCGGCCAGCGTCACTTATAGTATAATAAGCTTACTCTCTAATTTCACTTGCTTGGTTTTTTCTAGTAGTACGAACATCTAGTTAACATTTGTTGACGTCGCAACAGGTAATAGTGAATTCTCTGAAGACATATTTCCGATGATTTGGTAATGTTTTCTTATGAAACTCTTTCTCCGCATTACTTATATTACTACGCGTCTTGTAACTGCTATAAGTTACGCCAAACCTTAGGAAAGAAAGTTGACAAAGTAATCTTGTTGACGTTGAATTAAGTTGTGACGTTATGTGACAGTGAAAATGTTACAGTTACAGTATGTTGAGAAAAGGAGAAAGAATACTTGAGAGGTTTAGGAAATAAAATTGCAAGAATTGTAGCAGTTCTTAAGTTGGTGGACAAATATTATCGAAGGCAGTGATGTCTATCTACGCGGAAAATTTAATAATCTACATCTACACGTAATCAAGTAGACAATGTAGACTACAGTGTATAGACTATGTAATATATGTAGACTAATGTAATCTATCTTTGCGTTGGCGAACTTGAGTCTGCGCAATGCTTCTGAACAGTCGGTTAGTGACACTAGTTGGAGGGAAACAGACGGAGGGAAAATGCATTTTTGGTTTCTGTTGCATGTGAATGCAGTTGTATAAGAAATTAATAGCAAATACACTAACTGCTTTTTCTAAACCTGTACATACGAAAGATGCTTACGGCGCTAAGTAACAATTAGGAGGAATTAAATTTTAACATATTGAAGGAGAATGGTAAATATTATGCACATTGCAATGTAGCCTATTCATGAAGAAGCTGACGAATACTGCAGCTTCCAGGTTAAAAGCACACAGGTAACAATGAACCCATATTGCCACTTGTATAACAAACAGTGCGGTGAAACTTCGATATCTCCCTATACTACACACGGGAGAAATAACGTACTTAAATCATTAAAACGTTTTCACATTCCTCGGCCTCACGCCATTTAAATATCCCCTCATCTAACCCACTAACTTTGACACATACCTCGGCACCATGCCACTTAGCTATCCCCTGATCTAACACATAACGAAAGACAAACCAAACGTCATGAAAAAGGGTTATTGTCGCAACCCTGATACAACAAAAGAATGATTCGATCCCCGTCAGTCTACCAAAATCGTCGTTTAAACAAAATTGATTCAGCCCCAAAGTAACGTTATGTATCTGGTGGAATTTTGAAGGTATGATTCACAGGGAGTGTTCCAAACGAACGTAGGCTACAGTCGATGGGTGTCTTTATTATCAACAATTTTGAGAGACAGTTACCCGGCATTAGTAAATCGAAAATATAATTATCTTTTAGATGGAAAATGCGATACTTCAAACTGCTCGAACAATGCAAAAAAATCCAGGAATTTGGAGGAATCGAACTGCCACAACATCCATCATATAGCCCTGATCTTGCACCTTCAGATTACAGTCTGTTTCGATCCATGGTCTACTTGCTGCGTGGAAAAAATTTACAAAACATGTGGCTTTGAATTGT
The DNA here is from genome assembly GCA_025594305.2 of Periplaneta americana. Classification (NCBI taxonomy): domain Eukaryota; kingdom Metazoa; phylum Arthropoda; class Insecta; order Blattodea; family Blattidae; genus Periplaneta; species Periplaneta americana. Next base: position 30,365,493 of record JAJSOF020000039.1, read on the forward strand.
AGGCCTAATCGCCGCATTGTTTGCGTAAAAAACACAAACGCTCATACACATATACACTATCTACCAAAAAGTAATTCGGCACTGTTTTTGCCCCTTTATAATCTCGTGGTACCAGTTCTTGTTGCTATAGCAGGAGCCACCCTGTCAGACATTCTCTCCACTAGTTTGTGTAGGATATCCACTGGAATGCGTCGCCATTCTTCTTGCAACATGGCACTCAGTTCGACAATGGAAATTGGCCGCATCTCCCGAGACCTTAATCGCCGGTCCAATTCGGCCCAAAGGTGCTCAATAGGATTGAGATCAGGTCTCTGTGCAGGCCAGTCCAACTGGTGAACATTATTGTCTGCATACCACTGCATAGTAGCCACTGAACATGGGACCAACTTCCATTCTCCAACTGAGTGCCATGTTGCAAGAGGAATGGCGACGCATTCCAGTGGACATCCTACACAAACTAGTGAAGAGAATGCCTGACAGGGTGGCTGCTGTTACAGCAACAAGAGGTGGTACCACGAGGTTCATAAGAGGCAAAAACAGTGCCCAATTACTTTTTGGTAGATAGTGTATTAGTAAATTATATAAGTTCAATCAAAGAAACACTTTGAAATTCAGTTAAGTGATTGGCACTTCAACTTTGTGCGCAGTTTCCGGTGAGAGAATAATAACCCCAATCCTTGTTTAGAACACAATTAACAGTGATAGATACGTGAACAATATTTTTCAACTCTTTTTTACTAAATTAACTGGGAGGGAACGTAGCTTCGCGTTTTTAGCAGGACTAGACGACGCTTATACAGCCAATATTTCATTGCAGGCAATTCGACAAGTTATTAGCAATAACATGTGGCCCCCATGATCTCCTGATTTAACCGCCTGTGACTATTATCTCTGGGGATCATTAAAAGGTAAAGTGTATAAAACGAATCCACACACTTTAGACGAACTTAAAGATAATATTCGACAAGAGATCAATTCAATTTCTCAAAGAGAACTAAAAAAAAATTCCTGGGTAATTTTTCAAGTGCATAACCACAAGACATCTTTATATTCTTCATCCTATTTGCCAGAAATGTGTTGAAAACAATAGAAGGTCAAAATTACATAAATTCTTACTTAACAGGAATTGCAGTTCCTAACATCTGCATCTTATTATTATTATCTTTAATTTCTTTATTGACAATTACATTAATATTCTCATTATAGGCCAACATAGTACATAACTTTTCATCATTTTACTAGTGCATTAGAATTTATGACTAAATTTAAATAAATGTGTAGTGAAGATTATTGCAGTCTGGTTGAGTGGAAGAGAAGGCCTTATGGCCTTAACTCTGCCAGCTTTATTATTATTATTATTATTATTATTATTATTATTATTATTATTATTATTAGCTAAACATCAGGCTCTTGTACTACCCGGCCGGCGGGAAGCGATAGATTATCTACCGAGCAGCCATCTCAGCTGAGGTGCCGCGATATATGGATGACCCAATATATGATTTACTATGTAACTCAATTTGGACGAAAAGTGTAAATAAAACCTTTTTATTGTTATATTGAGAATTCTTTGTATACATCTGATGTGTGATTAGTGCAGCCTAATATGTTACTAGTCAGTGATGTATGCAATGGAGGGGGAAATGAACTGGCCACCGTACCCCGTTATCGCTTAGCTTAATTGTCTCATGAGCAATGCCTATCGGTGTGACTTAAGATGTTCAAAACTGTCTTCGGAAAGTTGATTAAACAACAATAACAGTTAATAAGTAGTTGTCTTTTATGGTAAATGCATTACTACTAGAATTGCCGTTGGAACCAACAGTGTTACAGTCAGGCGTGCGATCATGGTTTAGCATGGTGAATTTCTAGAGAGTGGTTGAGTGAATGACAGACGAGGGTTTACAGGGATGTACTGCGGTGCACCCCTTTCGGCTGCTTGTTACACATGGATCGATCGGAAGGAGGGGTTGATGTCAGTTAGCGGTGAGTAAAACGTGGAGTAGTGTATACATTGCAAGAGTATGAATCAGCGCCCTCACGGATATGGAGCAAGATTCTTTCGAAATCATGGCGTTAGTTTAAGGTTCATTGTTGCCAGATTTGAGGAATTTGGCTCAAATTACGGCACTTATGTAAACAAGTGGAATATTTTGAGGATTTGAAGAAAAATCCAGACATTTGAGAAAATTTTTGGCTTTCATTTGAATCTACGGAAGAAATGTGCAATAAAAAACTGAAACCTATATATTAGATCTTTGATATACACGTGTTGTAAATATCCATGCTCTAAAATATATTTGCAATGAAATATGTTAGCCACCGCATCGTCGATTACCTGCTGATCTGGAGTCATGCTCGGGCGTGGATTCGATTCTCGCTTGGATTTTTTTGCGAGGTTTATCCCAACCTTAAGGCGAATGTCAGGTAATCTGTGGCGAATCCTCGGCCTCATATCGTCAAATACCATCTCGCTTTCACCAATTCCATCGAAGCTAAATAGCCTAGTAGTTGATACAACGTCGTTAAATAACTCAGTACAAATTAAATATAGCCACCGGCGTGGCTCAGTCGGTTAAGGCGATTGCCTGCCGGTCTGAAGTTGCGCTCGGGCGCGGGTTCGATCCCTCTTGGGCTGATTATCTGGTTGGGTTTTTTCCGAGGTTTTTCCCAAACTTAAGGTGAATGCCACGTAGTCTATGGCGAATCCTCGACCTCATCTCGCCAAATACCATCTCGCTATCACCAATCTCATCGACGCTAAATAACCTCGTAGTTGAACCAGCGTTGTTAAATAAACAGCTAAAAAAATGAAATATGTTATTTATGAAGTCTGCAGTTTTCTTGCTATTCCCCACTGCTCGTCTACAAGTCTATCCATTTGGTGACATTCGTCTTTCAGCAGACAATCAGAATGCCAGTTATCGATAAATCAGGGCACTGGTATTATAATTATAGAAAGAAGGACAATTGAAATAATAATCACCGCTTAGTTTTAAGGAAGCCGGAGGTTCATTGCCGCCCTCACATAACCCCACCATCGGTCCCTATCCTGAGCAAGATTAATCATGTCCAGCCATGCTAAACTCAGTTGAAGGGGACAGTTTGACATCAACCTCACTCCAAATCTTTTAGACACGATTGACTTTCATCCAACGCTCTTATTCTCAAACTTGCTTCAGTGGAGGGTAGTTACATAAAATCATATTGTGAAAATAATCACGTCTCTAAAGATAAATTAGGATAATATTGATAAGTCCACACACAAACTATTTTGTTGCGGGTTCGATCCCGGGCCAGGTCGATGGCATTTAAGTGTGCTTAAATGCGACAGTCTCATGTCAGTAGATTTGCTGGCATGTGAAAGAACTCCTGCGGAACAAAATTCCGGCACATCCGGCGACGCTGATATAACCTCTGCAGTTGCGAGCGTCGTTAAATAAAACATAACATTTTAACAACACAAACTATTTAAAATTTCTCTGTTCAGTGATTTAGAGCTCTTTCAGACGAGGCCACTTTTAGAAGCGCTGCTGAAACGCTGCCGCTTGTGAATAATGGATTTAAATGGAGGCCTTCAGACACAGCCACAGAATAGTGGCGCTGCAGACGCTCTGAGTGGTTGGTTTTCCCCGCTGGTGGCGGCCAATAAAAGTAGCGCTTCCCTTCGCGATACATATAGGCTAATTAAATTGTAGGTTTCAGACGGGACCACAGTCAAGCCACTATTTCAGTGACACGTGAGTGGCGCTGCTAACGGACGACTGTTGGGCCACCAATTCCCTACATCGTCACGACAGTATACAGGCTTAATTAGAAAAATATGTCACGAGAGAATAATATGGTATGACGACGACAATAATAATAATAATAATAATAATAATAATAATAATAATCTTCCTATCAATAATGTTCTCACTTCATCATTTCAGCGGACGGCCCAAAGATCTTGTTCCTAACGGGGCGGTAATTTAGTGCTTGGCGTGGTATCCTTTTCTAGGCATCCTGAGTATATGTATTTCCATTGCTGTCTGTTTTGAATGGTCTATTTAATTCTTTCAAATTATCCAAATTTGTTTCTCACTATAGTTAGCAGTTGTTAAAAGCTTCATTTCATTGGAGTGATTCGGTCATCACATTTACTTGTTCCAAGCTAACTTCCACTTCATCATTTCAGGGACGGCCCAAAGATCTTGTTCCTAACGTGCGGTATTTTAGTGCTTGGCGTGGTATCCTTTTCTAGGCATCCTGAGTATATGTGATTTCCATTCCTGTCTATAGTTTTGAATTTTTTCTAAAATTGGATCAATATTTAATTCTTTCAAATTATCAAAATTTTTCTTCTTGTCTAATCTACGAGTAGTATACAGTTTAGCAGTTCTTCTTAAAAACTTCATTTCATTGGCAGTGATTCGGTGTTCATTCATGCAAGAGAACAAGTCTCGCCAATGTTAATAATTAACTTAATAATAATAATAATAATAATAATAATAATGATAATAATAATAATAATAATAATAATAATAATAATAGACTACTAAATAGCTGGACTAATGTGAATTGCGTATATATTATTTATGTATGTAGTAAAATTTCCTTTATTTCGCGTTAAAACAAAATAACGCATCTAAAATAATTTAAATAAATTAAGAGATAAAAAATTAGCTAATCTCAGGTTCGAACCTGGGTTCAATTACACCACTGCCTTTAACTTTACCATTGCACTACACACACCTATTGTAGCATAATTAGTCTATTAGTTGAATTACGTAGTATATGTGAATGGTTTCATGTTTGGTGCCTATTATATTTATTTTAATTTTGATTTCTTAAATATTAAACAAAATTGTTTCATATCATATCGTTTCTCATTTGCATAATTTCAATTTTTTTTTCGTCCTGATGTAAATCATCAAACAAGGTATGGAATAGACCTCGATTCAGTCTTTCCAAAACTAATGGATGAACCCAGACTCTTCTTCCATTTTTACATCTATTCTTTCTCCGTATGAGCAATTCTTCTTCTATTATTATGTCTATCCTTTTTCTGTATGAGAAAACTTTCCAAACGTATATCTCCTTCTACGTCCATGGTCACTGGAAGACTAAAAAATTCTCTATAAAAATTGAATGTGCTAAGCAGCGCCACTAAGGCGCGTTGGCAATTCCACTAACGCGCACTAAAAGTGGCTTCGTCTGAAGAGACCCTAACTGATCTCCACCACTGTGATCTCTCTGTTTTCCACCACAATTTTCACTTTCACAAAGGTACATCATGGGCCAATAATCCCGAACTATGCGACACCACACCAAACAGTGACGCGTTCATTATGAAGCGGTCTCATGTTGATCTCTTTCGGAATTTTCTGTGCTTAGTACCGTAAATTCTGTTTTACACTTCCGAACAAATGAAAATGTGCTTCGTCCGACATTAACATAACAATAATGTTGGACAAGATTTCAAGAAATTGTTTAGCAAATCTCAGACGATTTTCCCATATTATAATTTCTACGTTCGTTTTCTTTTCTTTTTTCTTTTTTTTGTATGGATGAAAGTTAAGATCCTGTTGCAAAATTCTCCTTAGGCTGCGATTATTTAATTGCAAAGCTGCTGCATATTTTCCCGCCAAACGTTGTGGGCTCCTTGCGAATGCTTGACGCACAATTGCAATGTTTTGTGGAGATCGCACTGGTCTTGGTCGCCCTCGTGGTTTCTGTTTTAGTGCTGAAGCAGTATTCTGAAATGACGTAATCCACAATTTTATGGTCTTGCGGCTAGGAACACGTCATTGAACTGGAATCTGAAAGTGTTTGCAGAACTGAACTGAAGGATAAAATGGCATACCATAAGGAATAAAATTATATTACTGTTTGATATTTGACTTAAAATTGTCTATTCTGTATGCGGTTAAAAATGGGGAGATACAGAGTGGGGCAGAGCAACTTGATTATTTATAAATTCAATTAAAACAAAAGTAATGCAGATATATGTTTAATTCTTTGAAAAGCATGTACAACATGTACATTTTATGTTTACAGAGTTACACAGTTTTAAAGATGATATCAGGCAAATAGTGTCCATTATTCTCAATACACTGCGTTAATCGAACTCGGAAGTTTCGTGCAACTCTTTCCAGCATATCGACGGTTATGTTGGCGACAGCTTGACGAATGTTGTTCTTCAAGTGAGCCAGGGTCCTAGGACGATCGTTGTAAACAAGTGATTTTACATAGCCCCATAAAAAATAGTCGCATGGTGCTAAATCAGGCGACCGTGCTGGCCACTGCAGATCGCCCCTCGAGGAGATGAGGCGTCCTGGGAAGTGTTCCTGCAAAACAGTCATTGACACTCACGCTGTGTGTGCCGTGGCACCGTCCTGCTGGAACCATACATCTCCCACATCAATCTCGTTGAGTGTGGGCAGGAAGAACTCGTGAATCATATGTACATAACGGTCAGAAGTCACCGAAACTACACGTTCGTTTTCTTAAAAGAACCATGGACCAATTATTCCAACTCGCGACAGTGCACACCAAATTGTGAATGTAGGGGACGCTGATGAAGTTGTCTGGGGTTATCTGGGCTCCTATAGCGCATGTTCTGCTTATTTACAGATCTCGAAAGATGGAAGAAAATAAGACTTAGTGTATCGTGAGGCATGCCAAGAAGCATTTTCTCGAGGAACAAAATTGCGTGCATTATGTTCCTGCACCACAGCCAATTTGTAGGGATGAAATTTCAGTTCTTCATGAAGGATTCGCCTCACAGAACGAGCAGACAACCCAAGAGCAGCTGCATATTTGCGAGCTGAGCGCTGAGGGGATCGCACAACAGAAAGCCTTACCATATCAATGTTTTGTGGTGACCTTGCTGTTCGTAGAAGCCCAGGTTTTTTCTTCACATCACCAGTTTGCCTGAAGTTGTTTACCCATGAAACAATCGCCTGCCGGCCAGGAACACGACCACGGGGCGCAATATTGAAATGGGTACGGAATGCACGTGTAGTGATGATTGAGCGACTGTTAGAAAAGTGTGCCTCGACAGCGAACGCGCGCTCCACATTCGTCCACTCCATGATACTAACTAAACCAAGCGGAGCTACAACTTTACGCCCCGCACTCTCGAATGTGCATACCCCCACCCTCCTCGGAGCAACCATCGCTTCAGGGCGCCAAATTGAAATAAGCAAGTTGCTCTGCACCACTCTGTATTTCTCCCTCACCTTGTACTTGGGAAGTATATTATAAGCATTAACATGAGCTGCTGCCAGGAAGTCGAAAGGAGGATAGCAATGGCAAAAGAAGCTTTAAAAGAAAAGGAGCGTCTTCTGCGGATCTCTCAAAAAGAACAAAGGAAGAAACTAGTGAAGTGCTTTGTGTGGAGTGTAGCATTTTATGAGACAGAAACATGAACGTTACGACGAAATGAAGAGAAGCGAATTTGGAATTTGAATATGGGGAAAAATGGGGCGTCTGAAATGGACAGACAGGATAAGAAGAAAGAATGATGCTGAAATTGATAAGGAAGAGAAAAATAAATTGGCTGAATTACTGGCTAAGAAAGACTTCCTGCTAAAGGATGCACTGGAAGGAATAGTGGACGGGAGAAGAGTTCGGGGCAAAACATCATATGCGGAGACTAAGAGGAAGACAGAAAATAGAAAAGACTGGAGAATGTTGGGTTTGCAGTGAAAGACCTGCCCTTGGGCAGAACATTATGAATGAATGAATTAATATAGGCTGTCAGTTGGCTTACTTCAGACTCATATTGAGACAGGATATATTCATTATTGCTATTTGTTTTCCATTTTGTAAGATTTTAATCTAACATCATTCAAAAACAAAGAAATGTAACCTGGAAACCAGTGTTGCGGGGCTAGCGACATTAAAATCCACCTACGTAAAATTAAATTCCACACAATTCCAAACATGACTTTAGAATATATTTTCGTGCACTATAACCCTACAGAATATATATATATATATATATATATATGTTAATTAATGTAGTACTGTACTTACATAGTTTTCTGCATCAAACGCTGGTTTAGTGTCCCTCCGATATTCACACTTTTATTATCGCTACAGTACTTTGAGAAATATGCCTATCTTCCATTATATAAAGGTTGTTTACATAGTGTTTAAACTTGTGTTATGCATACATATTATTTATCTATTTATTTACATGCAGTATTATTAGTTTAAATACGGCGTATATTAAGCAACTTAATTTTAGGCAATAGAAAATATATTTACTATAGGTCATAAATGGAGCAGATTAGAGAGACAGGGAAAACTAAACAAGCCACTAAGCTTATTATTACTTTCTCAACCACCCTCAGAACATGATCCATAGCGGTAAAAATTTGTTCTCCAAGCCGGCACTATCTCCCTCAAGTTCACTGTCAGTCAGGTGTCCGAGCCCATGAACTATGTCCAGTATTTCCTTGTCACCCAGAACTGTGATAACCCGGATGAAAATCTATAAAGAATGGGTAAAACACTTCAAGCAGAATTACAAAACCCAAGCTATCCCTGCGGATTAAACGCAGTTTAGATAATACATCCACGGCTATTCTAGAGTCAGCTGTACCGGTTTTTATATGCACATTTATTTTTAGATTAGCTAAAAATTTAGTGGGCCCAGCTGTAAGAATTCCACACAGCCAATCATTTCACACAACTTTCTACACAACAATAAAAATTTCACGCATATTGTGGAATTCCACAGAGTTTGGCAAGACTGCCGCAAAAATAACAGCGCCCAAAGGCAAACAAATGCAGCGCGAAAATAAAAGATACATTGGTTTCGGTCAGAGTGCTGCATTGGAGTTAAATCGCTCGCTTGAACTTTGTCGAGTGTCGCACCCTCGAGTGAGATACGATCGGTCGTGATACGCTCGTAATAAATAGAAGCACAGTACAAGGTCATCTCACCGACATGTCTTATCTTGTATGGAAGGCGACAGATAAGATACACATATGTTTTGCTCACACGGCAAAAATTACGCTTCATTTTCTGCGTTAATGACAAACGTTTAATGGAACAGTCAATGGAACGTACCAAAACAGGAACATGAAGTTATAAATTAAATAGTATGAAAAACTTCGATATACAGTTATTATTGCTAATTAATAATCATTCAATATTTGATTTACTACATATTATATAATATGATAGGTCCATACATAGAGTTCCGCCTATATACTGGGACAATGTAGAAACGTTTTACAAAATATTATTGATATAACTGTAGATTAATAACAATATTAGTACAGAGATAACGTCACAGAAAATATAATAAAACGAATAATCATGCTGCACAACTGTTACAGACGCAAAGATTGATACACTAATTATTAGAGATTAATATTGTTATTATTATTATTATTACTACTATTATTACTATAAAACTTGATACATTTCTTGCATTATCGTGATTATGTTCTCCGTTTATAATAATTACATTTACATCCAATAACATCTATCAGATGTGGCAAAAACAAAATCACTCCTGTGTGGAAAGAAAAAAAAAAAAAGACGACATTTACCTACAACATTTATATTATATTTTAAAGCAAGTTTTGTAGTTGTACTATGGAGAGGTTACCTAACAGTGCAAAGTTTTGAAATGATAAACATCTATGATGTTACTACACAGTTCATCACTTTAACAAGAACGAATGTCTAACGCTCGGCTTATACCGTTCGAGGATTTATCGCTCGTGACAATTTTACCCATCATGCATGTGCGCTACCTATCGGATTATGCTATGAACTACTTGGCGCTCGAGCGAAAACGTCCGATGCAGACCTCTGGTTTCGGTATTGAACGGAGTAAGCGAAGAATTTTTAGTCGCTGGGTATTATCTTTGCACAATGTATGCTTTCTTGTCACAATGTAGAAATATTGTATCATCATAAACTTCACCCTGGTTAAATGAGTTGTCTGTTAACCATGTGTAATAACCGATGACTATGAATGGTGCACCTAAATTATATTTTAACCACGGTTACTTTTTAACCGTCGTTTCATAACCCGTGGTTACTACGTTTTCAATCAAGGTTGATGCACATCGCCATCAGATTTTCAACTTTATAGCTACTAAAGTTAAAAATGTTATGTTTTATTTAACGACGCTCGCAACTGCCGAGATTATATCAGCGTCGCTTAAATGCCATCGACCTGGCCAGAGATCGAACCCGCAACCTCGGCCATAGAAGGTCAACGCTATACCAACTGCGCCAACCAGGTCGACGCCACTAAAGTAATAATAGTCTGCTCGCAGAAACAAAGGATGGTGTTTCATAATAGTAGTAATAATCAACATCAGCCATTCAAGTAATAGGCCTAGTGGCCTGTTACCGTCGCCTTCCATCTTCTTAAGTGCCGATCCAAATAATAATAATAATAATAATAATAATAATAATAATAATAATAAGAAGAAAGAAGAAGAAGAAGAAGAAATTAATAATGTTTAAATTGAGATGATACGCATGGAAAACCCCTATAATTTATCGATTCTTTTCAGTCACTTCTGCTATTTCATTTCACCTCTTCCCTAAAAAGTTTATTTTATATCATTCGAACTAACCTAGGTACAAGGGACACTAGGACGCCTTAAAATGTGTTAGAATGATCCCTATCGTATGCAGGTGAAATGGACGTGTGTGTATGTGTGCGTTTTTTCACACTGCAAATGGGTATATACCCGGTGGCAGTGGTAACTAATTACACTCACTAATGACAATTAATAATAAACACAACTAGTAAAAATACAATTAATAATAAATAAATAATAATAGTAATAATAATTAATAATAATAATAATAATAATAATAATAATAATAACGTGCATCCTAAATTAAATGAAGCACGATCACTTAAAATAACATTTAAAGTAAATCTAATTTGTAGCTTATCCCTAAGTTCGAACTAAAACCCATGGGTATGATATGTTCATACCTGCACAAGTACCTTTCAGCACTACACTCATTTCGCTGACAACTCAATCACTGCACTGGAACTACGACACATTTCACTGATTCTATTCTGATTTCACTAACACTTCAAAAACATTTCACTATTCAAGTACTTTGCACTGCCACTATAAACTATAAAACTTCAATGATACAAACACACTTCACTGACACAACAAACTTCTTCACTGATACAGCACTTCAAATAACAAAATACCAATTTCACCCTTTAAATAGTGTGTATAATATACTAGCATCTATTAGTAAAGTCCTTAAGCCTATTTTTAAATACATCTTTGGTTATTGGTAAAGCCTTTAGTAGGTATGTCTACAGGTAAAGATTCCAGTACCTGATAGTACGATTGAGAAAAGAAACTTTCCAATGTCCATCCTCTGTCTTCTTTTCCTCAATTTATATTATATGAGTGGTCGTTCCTTGAAGAGTAATTTGGCGGCTGCAACCTATTTTTTATTTCTCTCCAGGCAGGCTCACCTCTGTATGTTTTGAACATTGCGCATAATTGAATTCGCGTTCTCTAATCTGATCTAATCTCTGAAATGCTTCTGCTTGATGATGATGATGATGGTTATTATTATTATTATTATTATTATTATTATTATTATTATTATTATTATTTGCATCAGTTATTCATAGATTTCAAAAAGGCATATGACTCAGTTAAGGGAGAATTTTTATATGATATTCTTATTGAATTTGGTATTCCCAAGAAACTAGTTCGATTAATTAAAATGTGTCTCAGTGAAACGTATGGCAGAGTCCGTATAGGTCAGTTTCTATCAGATGCGTTTCCAATTCACTGTGGGCTAAAGCAAGGAGATGCACTATCGCCTTTACTTTTTAACTTTGCTCTAGGGTATGCCATTAGGAAAGTCCAGGATAACAGAGAGGGCTTGGAATAGAACGGGTTACATCAGCTGCTTGTCTATGCGGATGACGTGAATATGTTAGGAGAAAATCCACAAACGATTAGGGAAAACACGGGAATTTTCGTGGAAGCAAGTAAAGAGATAGGTTTGGAAGTAAATCCCGAAAAGACAAAGTATATGATTATGTCTGGTGACCGGAATATTGTACGAAATGGAAACATAAAAAATTGGAAATTTATCTTTTGAAGAGGTGGAGAAGTTCAAATATCTGGGAGCAACAGTAACAAATATAAATGATACTCGGGAGGAAATTAAACACAGAATAAATATGGGAAATGCCTGTAATTATTAGGTTGAGAAACTTTTATCATCCAGTCTGCTATCGAAAAATCTGAAAGTTAGAATTTATAAAACAGTTATATTACCGGTTGTTCTGTATGGTTGTGAAACTTGGACTCTCACTTTGAGAGAGGAAGAGAGACTACGGGTGTTTGAGAATAAGATTCTTAGGAAAATATTTGGGGCTAAGAGGGATGAAGTTACAGGAGAATGGAGAAAGTTACACAACACAGAACTGCACGCATTGTATTCTTCACCTGGCATAATTAGGAACATTAAATCCAGACGTTTGAGATGGGCAGGGCATGTAGCACGTATGGGCGAATCCAGAAATGCATATAGAGTGTTAGTTGGGAGGCCGTAGGGAAAAGACCTTTAGGGAGGCCGAGACGTAGATGGGAGGATAATATGAAAATGGATTTGAGGGAGGTGTGATATGATGATAGAGAATGGTCCGGATAGGGACCAATGGCTGGCTTATGTGAAGGCGGCAATGAACCTCCGGGTTCCTTAAAAGCCAGTAAGTAAGTAAGTATTATTATTAATCTCGTTATGATTTTTAGTTCTTCACTAGGCTTCGAACAATGGCGAATACCACGTTGAAACTAATCAGTCAGGTATATTTTTTTATATTAACACAGTGAAGAAGTTATGAAGTTAATCAGTTATTTTTAGTTTGTAAACTGAAATTAATATTGTTTTTCATCATATGATTAGACTACAAATTTGAATCCCTCGTAATTATCATTAGCAGAATATAGTAGCCTATATCAGCCACATATCATTGCACGAAAAATATCAGCTCTCTCTTGTAATTTTATGCTTGAGACAGAAATTGAGTACTTAAAAATATAGCAACTACGACGACACCAAGTGCTCTTCCAGTTTCAGTGCTTATATGCACATAAAGGGAAGTTAAAGTTAATGGAGGATAATACCTTATCTTTATGTGCTGCTGCAATGTCGCAGTTCATCTCAAAATATCGTTTTTCATTTTTTTTTCTTAAAAACGAAAAAGCATTTAGTATTAACCAGCAGCGTCATAGGGATGGTGCTATAGAGTCTGCGTGTAATGAAACATTTATAGTTTGTGTGTCTTTTGTTGTAGGCCATTAAGCGCCTTCCTGGGAATTAAGCACAGCGCTACGATGTGTTAAAACACAATGGCATGTGTTACGTGGTAAAAACAAAGAGAAGAAAATTGCTGCAGCCATAGTGATACAGGAAGCTCTATATTTCATTGGAGAAGTTTAAGGATGGCCGTTTAGACACGATCAAAGATAAGCTTCTTTCTGGGTTTGAAGTTAGGACGGCGGACTAGACACTAGAGTGTGTAAGAATACAGGAAATCATTTTCTGTTATCTCTTTGCATATAATTTTTTGTTTCATACTCGCTGGTCTGCATTGTTCCAGGTGCAAAATACAATTTCGAGATTATCACACCACGTATACATTTTTTAGCATCATTCATACTCTGCTTTGAGTACTGAGTATATGTCTGTCTGTCCTCCTAACAGTATGTTGATCTGTTTGTGTTTATGTCTGGTAAAAATTGTATGTCTTCTGCAAGCAAGAAAGGCATAGAGGATAAAGCAGTCCAAGCTCTACAACTGAAGTGGAAATAGGGTGGTCACGAGCTGAGGCTCAACCAGTCGACTTAGACCTATGCATCAACCGTATGGGACCCGAGAATAGGGAAGAGAGGCCAGGGCAGACAGAAGCGGCATTAGTCAATGTCACTGTCAATGGAGAAATGAAAGATTAAACATTTAAAGGAAGTGGCGGGTGAAATGAATCAGCAATATCTTGTTTTTATGTAGAGCAAGTACCGAACCCGGGACCTTTGGCTGAACACGCCAATACTTTATCGATTGAGCTACCCAGGAACTATACCATACCAGGGATCAATTTTCCCTTTTTATCCACAGAACCCAAGAGGGTTGATAGATTGTCAGGTTCTAGAATAGAGTGCACATCAAGCTCTGTGCGACTTAAATTGTGGTTTTCTGTTATCGAAACAGTAACGCTTATTGTACAAATCAAGATGTCAGTACTCTTACGCCATTAATTGTTAATTCATAATAGTCATTAGAATCAAGGCGAAAAATATGCCGAACACTTAGGTTAACTCAGTCTAAATCGGGTCAGAGGTTAAATCGGTTCAATTTCAAAACCCTGTCTCCATATTCAAGCGTAAACCAGTTCAAGCAAGTGCTACCATATACTGGTCAGAAAGAGAACTTCCTGTACACATTGAGTGTCATTGATGCTAGCTGGTGTGTATATTTTTGTGTTGACAATAAAAGAATAGAGAGAATGTAAAGGTGAGTTGAGAGTATTTTATACATTTTAAATAATGCTTTACGGTTCCTTTATTATTTTACAACAACTATTGCAGAGAATTTGTGCGATTAACTTTCAATATTAAGTTTTAACCTCTTTAGAAGAGATTATGGCTATTAACGCCTTCGTCGAAGCAGTATTCAGTACTACCAACCATTAGAGCAAAAAAGTTCTAAATTTGGGTTAAATAGGGTCAGTAATATCGGACAAATAGGGTCAACATGTTTCAAATGAGTCCACTCAAATTAAGTATTTATTTTCAATTCTTTGTGACAAATAGTTAAATGCAAGAGGAAAACGTCAAATTCGTGGACTGAGAACGACATGCAGAAGGCTATTAAAGCATTTCGCGAGGGAAGAAGCCAACGTCATGCTGCTGAGTTGTTAGGGTTCCTCATTCATGTCTGCAACGATGTCTTCAAAGTAATCACGACAATCCCTTGAAAAGCAAAGGCCGTCAAACTATGTTTACTATAGAACAAGAAAATGAACTTATGTCTAGAATTTTGAAACTGTACGCATGTATGCATGTGGTTTTGGACTACACTGCAACACATTTCGTTGGTGCAGAAAAGAAAACAGTTTTGTTTGTGGAAGTTGTAAAGTGTTAAATTAAATCAATTCAATATTGATTTTAACGTTCCGTGCAGATATATAGAGGGAAAGTTGTGACCCGATTTGCCCGAAGCACTGACCGCATTTATCCTTATACAGAAGGGTAAAAAGGGTCACTGCAGTGAAATATTTCAGTTCATGTACAGACAGTTAGTTTAGAGTCAAAAAGAAACATTTTTGGGGAAGTAGTACTTACATGTGGCTGTAACTAATGATATGTTATGAGTGTAATATATTATGAAATTAACAATAAAATTAAGGATTTGTTACTTTTTGGCCCCATTTACCCTTGGTTACCCTACACGTGTCTGGCTCTTATGGTAGTGGTTAGAAACATTTTTGTTCTATAATTTTAATTTGTACTCACTTTGCCTACTGGCTAAATAAACTAACTAATTGATATTCCATGCTTTTATCTTGAGTTGTGCCTTTTTCTATTTGTCCTACATCAATTAAAATTAAACTATAAAACTTAATTAATGTTGGTCGAATGTAAGATAAGTAATTTCATATAAAAACACACAGAGAGAAAAACATATAGGCGGGCAAATTGACACTAAAAAGTTCTATGAAGAACTGAGATCTCTCCTAAGACCGAGAACACAACAGCCCCCCCCCCCAGAAGGACCACAAGCGAAATCAAGGAGAACTCGACATATGGTATATTATATTTCATGACAGAAAGGAAAAATATAACTCACATTCATTATGAATAATTTCAAGGAAAAATTGTTCCGGGGCCGGGCATCGATCCCGGGATCCTTCGCTTAGCGCACGAATACTCTCCCGATTGAGCTACCCCAGGAACTATGCACGACACGTCACATTTTTCCTTTATATCCACACAACTCAAATGGGCTGACAAGATGCCAGAACGCAACTTTGAGTGCAAACAATTTCTGTGTGACTTAAATTGTGGCTTTCTGTTAACGTTCCTCCAGTGACAGTGTCCTATATAGTTCCTGGGGTAGCTTAATCGGGAGAGCATTCGTGCGCTAAGCGAAGGATCCCGGGATCGATGCCCGGCCCCGAAACAATTTTTCCTTGAAATAATTCAAACCTGCTTTACAGGGAGCTACTACCTGAAAGCCAGATTTGTATCACATTCATTATGCTTATTGCCTTCTGTGAACTTAAAACACAAGTTGAAGCCGCGATATTCACTTACACAGAGATTAAAAAGACAGTCAACACAGATCTCACGTAATTCGATTGTTTTCACTAGGAACAGTGCTTGTAATGACAACTTTTCCCAAAATGACCCTAAGCGACTAAACATGTTGCACAAAAACACTAGTTTTAATAAGAATTTATTAACAGCATTTGACTGTATAAATCATAAAATGCTGCTAGATAAATTAGATTATTATGGAATAAAAGGTGATGCACACCAATGGTTTCACTCATATCTCATAGATAGGAAACAGAAAGTTGAAATCAATACAACTATGAAACCTGCATCGACATGGGGAACTATTAATAATGGAATTCCTCAAGTATCAATATTAGGTCCCCTACTTTTCTAGTGCATATAAATGATCTTGCCCCCCTAATGAAAGATGTAGGTCATCCCATATTATTTGCAGATGACACAAGTATAGTAATTACAGCCAATAACTCCAACACATTCCCATCTTCAACAGAGGAAATTCTCTTCAAAATATGTGATTGGTTCTCAGTCAATAAATTGGTATTAAATTGTAACAAAACTAACATAATTCAATTTAAATCCTGTCCAAATTCAACGTCGCAAATTTCTAGCGCAATAATTAACAATAGATCCCTATTAGAAACAACAAAAACAAAATTTCTTGCCTTAAAAATCGATAATGTGTTAAATCGGAAAAATCATATTAAAGAAATTACCCCCAAACTAAATTCAGCTTGTTTTGCTATTAGATCTATGCAAAAGATAGTAAATATAAATACCTTAAAAACAATATACTTTGCATACTTCCACTCGATAATGAGTTGTGGAATAATATTCTGGGGAAATCCCACAGATAGTAGCAGTATATTTCTATTACAAAAAAGAGTAATTAGAATAATGGTAGGTGGAAAATCTAGGAATCGTGTAGGGCTATTTTCAAAAAACTACAAATAATGCTCATGGCTTGTCAATATATCTTTTCATTAACAATCTTCCTCGTATGTAATCGTGAAAACTTGTAACTAATTCAACAGTTCATAGCATAAATACTGTACATGTCAAAAAATGACTTTCATACCCAATCGCCAAGTCTATCGTGCTATCAAAAAGGAGTACGTTATATGGCAGTAAAATTTTTAATTTCCTCCCTATCGATATGAAAAATGAAACTCAAAACATAAGATTATTTAGGGCCACATTAATGAAGTACCGGTATCTAATTTCTCATGCCTTCTATTCATGACATTCAATAACACTTCATGAAATTCATACTAAAACTTTTTGTTGTACTAGTAGACTATATTGTAAATCTCTTCTGTATGTATTTCATCTAGACTGTGACTATAAATTAAGACTTTATAATAGTATTAAGTTTTTTGACTTGTTCCATATTGTAGCTGTAAAGCAATGTATGAATACCATGGAATGTTAATAAATGCAATACAATACAATACAATACAACAGCCTTTAAAGGTAAAAATTGCTATGCTTGTGCATTATTTCTATTTATCAAATATGCAATTAATTCGTATTTTAGTTCCAACAACCTCTCAACTATCCTTCCTTTGCTAAAGCATCTTCTGTCACTATGCAACAAAAAATCATTGTGTTGAAGACCTATATTAGCAAAAAAATTCCTGAACAGCTTATGTTCAAGACTTGAGGTGGAACAGTGGACGAAATTAAGTTCTTTGCTTTCTTCTGCATAGAACTAAAAAGAAAATTGGATTTATTAAAAAAGAAAGGAATTCTTTTTCAACTAGTATTTCTTGATAATCTGTGTTAGTTTTCTTAGAAACTTTGTATTTTATTTATTTAATTATTTATTTATTTATTTTATTCTGGTGTAGTTAAGGCCATCAGGCCTTCTCTTCCACAACACCAGGAATACAAATACAATAATAGAAATAAACAGAAAAAATACACTGTATACAAAGTAAAGCTACACAAGAAATAAAGAGAGAGAGAAAAAACAGTAGAAACAAAGTAAAGCCACACAAAAATATACACAGTTTGCAGTCACACAAACTTTAAATGATTAATTAAATATCAGGTGTATAGTTCCAAAACCCGACATTTGCTTTCTAAGTGGTTTAGAGAAAAAGCCGAAAAACTATCTGTAGTATTTCCAGTGTTGAGATGTGCAGGAAATTTTTATAATAGTCTTTAATAGTAAAGCTGAGGATAAAATTACATGTTTGAACTTAAAGTATGTATTTTTGTAAGAGTTATTAGATTATTAAATATGAACATGTCGTGTTTTGGAACTAACTATTGCATATGTCAGATTTTGGAACTAACAATAAAATATATGTCGGATTTTGGAACTAACAATAAAATTTATGTCGGATTTTGGAAATTCTAATAACATTATTTCCCATAAATAATCCACATTTTATACTAAAAAGCTATTAATTTTATTGAATCCATGGAATATAATAAACAATTGTAATTTATATATATATATAAGTATATATCAGAATATTATATTTAACCTTCATTAAGTGTACATTTTAAATCCTTTAATTCTCTTCTCCCTGTGATTCACAGATAGTCAATCTTCTTCATCCTCATCCTCGTTGTAAATACGGTCTGTAATATTCTTGCAATATTCCAAAGTTTCCATGTCTCTCCAGTTATCTTAAACATTTCTTTAAGTAATTTGTTAACATTACTTAGTTCATCCTTATAGATTATACATGTGTTTTTGTGCAAGTGTGATTTTTCCATCCAGAGTACGTTTTCCCCTTTTCAAAAATCCTTTGTACAAATTTACAATTCTTCTATAGTTTTGTTCACCCCTTATCGCAACTCCATTTTTATTCCCTTATCTTGATTCTTTTACAGAATTTTAGTTTGAAATGCCAGCCATTTGGTGGCTTCAAAACAGTTTGTATATTCGTTTTCCATTCATAAACTGGACAGTCTATACTTAACTTGTTTATGGTGTCATTGTTGAAGATATCGCAGTAATCTTCGGATTTCATAATGTTTATCTTCTTTGCCTCCTTCTCAATTCCATAAAAATTCTATCCGTTGGTATGGAGGAAATGGAGTGACTCATTTTACCTAATTATTCGATGAAGTCTTTCATAGCATATCACTTTATTTCACATTTCTTGCTACATGCATCCTCTTCTCTTCTTTTTACTGGCGGAAGTCCAATTTTTAAATGCCACTTAAATAGAAGTCCCACCCAATTCTTTGACACTTGCAAGATTTTTAAGAAAGTTTGTCAGTAAACTGGTAGAACACGACCTGCTCCCATCCTCTTATGTCTCACTGTTCTGTTAACAAAATATGTTTTAGGATAATCAGCTGTTGTGTATTCAGTATGAATTCATCTTGAACCAACTTATTGGGGACGCTGTAAAACACTTTGTAAAAGTGGTTGATATCACGCTGAGTTAGGAAACTTAATTGGTTTATGGGTGAAGTTTTGAGTTCTGAGAGAGTAGCGACCAATAATCAATACAAAAAATTATCAAATACAGGCAAGCATCGCACAATCACTGTAAAGACAAACATTACAGTTAGCATAAAACTTAACTTCCTATCCCTTTTCTGTGTTTTGTCTAGTTCTTTGTATCACCGACTCGACTCTCCTTCTTCCACGCCCAGGCTCTGAAGGCGAAATGTGTATGTGAGATTCTATGAAAATTTTACTTCTATAAGAAGCTCACATAACACGTCAACACGTTGCAAAATCTGCACAGCTCTGAAGTACCAATATAATGAAGCATATTCTTATTCAGCTTAAGATCCATTGTCGATTTTCCCAGTAAGTTCCGTGCACTGGAAAATTATGATATTCTAGAAGAAAACACTAGTGGCATAAAGAAATCACACACTTTCTTTGTCTTGAGCAAAGATGTCGACTTCTGGAACGTTACTGCCTTCATAGTTCACACAATGGAAGTGTAAATGTCGGACTTTGGAATAAACTGCATATGTCGAGTTTTGGAACAATACCTTAACAAAATAAGTCGGATTTGGAAAAAACTCCATATTTTAAAGCTTGATTTATGTTAGAAATATCGAATTTTGGAGGATGAAATAGTGTTTTTCCAATGTATTTCAACCCAAAGATATATGAAATGATCGTAACTCATTTTTCATAAAAATGGCAGATGTCGACTTTTGGAACTATACACCTCTTATATATCCTAACTAATTAACTAACATAAACAAGAAACTTGCAATTTTAATCTAGATTAAAAAAAAAAAAAAAAACATAAATCAATTCTTCTAGCAATACCTAAAAACATTAACTAAGACAAAATTTTCCAATTTAATTCTGAACTGTGATAAAGTCCGGCAGTCCCTGACATCATTAGGTAACGAATTCCAGAGGTGAGGTATTTCTACAATATAGGAAGATGAGTATAACGACGTTCTATGATGAGGGATAGAAAGAAGTGCTTGATGTCGGTTTCGAAGAGTTGTAAGAAATTGAAAGCGAGATAACAGATAATTCGGAGTAGAAGTATGCATGATACTAAACAAAAGAGACAGTGAATGTATTGTTCTTCGTTCCTTTAGACGCACCCATGAAAGTAACTGGAGGGAAGGTGTTATATGGTCAAATTTACGAGTATTGCAGATGAATCGTATGCACACATTATGAACACGTTGTAGTCTCTCAGCTAAGAGTGAACTTACATTAGTTAGCAAGAAATCGCAATAATCAAAATGGGGCATTTACAGGGGTTTCAATATGATTCTTTTTTTAGACTAAGTGGTAGAAATTCTTTCATATGGAGCAAGGAGTGAAGTTGAGAAAATATTTTTTTGCGAATGTGTGTTATTTGAGTGTTCCAATTTAGATCGCTATCCATAAAAATGCCAAGATTTTTAACTGTTTCAATATATTTAACAATATTCCCATTCAATATTATATGTAGTATAGTACTACTATCAAGAGTGCTTCATAGACGATTATGTCCCATTACGATTGCTTGCGATTTCTCTGGATTTAACCTTAATCCAAATTTGTGTGCCCACAGTGAAATCGAATTCAAGTCTTCGTTGTATCTTTATCCTATAAAAATCTTCAATACGATATCTTCAGTGGTTACAGAGGTAATGAACCATTAACTAAGGAAATTTAACATTGGCGGTAAGGTAATTAATCTCATCTGAAAAAGAACTAGACCGTAGCTAACTCAAGTTTTTAAAATTGTATCGCGTAAACTGGTTACATTAATTCGTTTTATAATTAAGTGATCTAAGAATAATATTTTTTCACTCCATCGTTGCATGAAAGTTCAAATCGAAATCTGAATTACTAATTTCAGCACAAAAATCCAATGGGCGCAGAGAACCCATTAAATATATCTGTTGGGTGCTTGAGTCCCGAAGCCTCCATGTATTCGGCGCCAATGACAGAGCACAGCATATATATCTTGAGAAATTCCATATGGCGCTAGAGCAGGGGTCGTCAGCACAGAGCACGCTGGGGCTAGCATCTCTTACCCACGGAAAACGCAGTGCACCATGGTGCACTCCGTAGCTGCTAGCGGGTATGCTCTCTATCTCTCCCTGCTGCACGACGGTGCACACAGGGCGGCACGGCGTATTATCGTCGCGCTCTCATGGTTAACATTTGGCAGGTCTTCGAGCGGCCTTGTGCATAACATTCGACAGGCCTTTGAAATTTAATTGTATTTTTGTTTTCAATTTCTTATGTCTCCGCTCCAATCACTCGCCTCAATTTCAATATTCCAACCAATAAGCTGCTTCCATTATTAAAAGACACCTACTTGTCTAATCCACGTGGACTAAAACCGAGGTTGCAATGTCTTGTGCTGAGGACGAACATTAATAATAATAATAATAATAATAATAATAATAATAATAATAATAATAATAATAATAATGATTTATTTAGCTGGCAGAGTTAAGGCCGTAAGGCCTTCTCTTCCACTCAACCAGCAAAAAGTATATATACATATGCATGAACTTACAAAGAATTCAACAATTTGATTTAGATGAGAGTTACGTGTATACATGAGTTATTTACGAATTAAACAACAAAATACTATGAGCTATTAATTAAACACTGAAATAAACTATGTAGCAGAATTAAGCTAAAATACATAGAATGTTAATATATTTCAAATAATATTAGATAATAGAAAGAGATTATTATGAGACAATTTTGAAAATACAGCACTATAAGGATGATGTCTAAAGAAAGAAGTGACAATGTAGTCAGTGATAGTTTAAATCAATATGATTGGAGTGAAATGCTAATAAGGTTATCTTTTAAGCTGTTTTTAAAGGTGTTTGTTTATTGTGTTGCAGCCCCTAATACTTTGTGACAAGGAATTCCATTGACGCGAGGTGGATACTGTAAAAAGATGATGAATAGCAAGATGTTCTATGAAGAGGTATACTTAGCGTGCCACAGATAAGTGATCTGGTATTTACGTCGCGTCGTGGATAGAGTATAGATAAGAGAAACGAGACGAAAGGTAATTTGGTGTTGAGGTGTGCAGCATTCGAAAGAGTAAAGACAAAGAGTGTAAAGTTCTATGTTCTTTAAGTCGGAGCCACGAAAGACTTGCGAAGGACGGTGATATGTGATCATATCGTCGGATGTTGCACACGTATCTGACGCACATACATATTCTGAGCTCGCTGTAATTTGACTGACAGTTCAGGTTACTTAACGAAACGTCACAATAATCGAAAAGAAGCGTTACTAGGGTTTGTACTAGGGTAAGTTTTAGTTGCTGGGGCAAGAAGCTTCTCAAGCGACTCAAACAGTGAATGGAGGAACAGATTTTTTTTATCGTTTCTTTAACTTGAAAATTCCAACTTAGATTATCAAAAAAAGAAGCCAAGATTTTTTAAGACAGATGAATAAGGGATTAAGGTATGTGATTAAAAATTATTATTAAGAGTTAAGAATTTCAATGTACTCGTATATGAAATAATAATAATAATAATAATAATAATAATAATAATAATAATAATAATAATAATAGCCATTTAACAATATTATAACTAGTGCTTATTCTTATCGAGGAAGTAGACGTGACAACGTGACGCTTAGAGTGAAACCTACAGAGCAACAATCGGTCGGCAAAATTATGTTTTAAAAGCACACCCCACGTTATTGTATGATGCCGACATGTGAAGCATGAGAGCGCGGCGATAATACCCTTTGCATATTTCAGCGAGTGCTGACGACCACTGCACTAGAGTTAGAAAACGTACGACGGGGCAACAGACGTGCATCTCCGCACAAGTAATCTGAATATATAATATTAAAATCTCCTCTAAAATAGTATCTTGTTACCATTCGCGGGCAATTTTTTTCTCATTCAGGGGCCAGATATGGCCCGCGGGCCGCGTATTGTTAACCGCTACATTACAAAAGTGAATACATAAATGAGTAAAAGTGCCTCACAACAGTGACTGAACCTAAGCACCTGTAATTGTGTAAACGTCCTGAAGTGTCAAAGTGATGAGTTTATGGATTCTATCCTTTCCTCACGTTTTAACATGAGTAGATGGCAGTGGCGGCTCGTAGTCAAATGTCCAGGGTAGGCAAAATTTACAGAACATTTTTATGTAATTCCCGCGATTCAATGACAGCTCGCTTTCATCATGCCCCCCGAAAATTTAACTCTTGCTTACATAACAAAACTGTTACATCAATGAGCCGTCTCATAATTTGTCGGTTTTTTCTAGTTTATTGTAATACTGTTGTCTTGCAACCCTTGTTGTTCAGACAACATTTCCGAATTTGGATTCAAATTCTTTTCAAGTCTCTTTAGACTTACCGAGTTACAAATATGATCTGATTCCAAGTACCTTCTTTAGATTACAATAACAAACGTGACCACATACAGCTTAGCTTTAACTTCACTTCCTGTTAGCCATTTATGTGTTTCATACCATACTTACTTACTTACAAATGGCTTTTAAAGAATCCGCAGGTTCATTGCCGCCCTCACGTAAGCCCGCCATCGGTCCCTACATTGTGCAAGATTAATCCAGTCTCTATCATCATATCCCACCTCCCTAAAATCCATTTTAATATATCCTCCCATCTACGTCTCGACCTCCCCAAATGCCTTTTTTCCTCCGGCTTCCCAACTAACACACTATATGCATTTCTGGATTCGCCCATACGTGCTACATGCCCTGCCCATTTCAAACGTCTGGATTTAATGTTCCTAATTATGTCAGGTGAAGAATACAATGCGTGCAGTTCTGCGTTATGTAACTTTCTCCATTCTCCTGTAACTTCATCCCTCTTAGCCCCAAATATTTTCCTAAGAACCTTATTCTCAAACACCCTTAACCTATGTTCCTCTCTCAAAGTGAGAGTCCAAGTTTCACTATCATACAGAACAACCGGTAATATAACTGTTTTATAAATTCTAAATTTCAGATTTTTTGACAGCCGACTGGATGACAAAAGCTTCTCAATCGAATAATAACAGGCATTTCCCATATTTATTCTGTGTTTAATTTCCTCCGAGTATCATTTATATATGTTACTGTTGCTCCAAGATATTTGAATTTTTCCACCTTATCGAAAGATAAACCTCCAATTTTTATATTTCCATTTCATAGTGTTTCATACCATGAAGGATTAAATTTTCTTGCACCTTTAGCACTGACTTTATGAACAATAGAGCTTAATGCAAGAGTGGGTCGTCCATTGTCCAAAATACTTCTCTTTTCAATGTCATTACGACGCGAAAACGGACAACGTAACAGTTTACTTATTATATCAGTCATAATATAATATTATTGTTATCACTTACATTAACTATAAATCACCAAATATACGTAACATTAATATACAGTACGTACTTGCAAAAATCACATTTTCTAAAATACACTGTTAAAAAAACATCTTTTAAAACACACTGTTTAAAAACTGTTATACTACTCGTAACAATCTACGTTCCAACTCGTGAAACTTTCAAACAGAAATTTCGCAAATCGTAGGTGTTCGATAATGCTCGTGGGTTCTCGTTAGGGCAGGCAGATTTCTAGCGCGCTGGCTTCAGCATAGAACGCATGCGCTAAGAAAGTATTTAGAATAGCGATCTCTTTTAATGCTTACTCCAGGGCCAGCTTTGAAGTTACGTGGAAGGTCGGCTAACTTCGCTTCTGCCTACCTTCTGACAGTTCTGACGCATCGTGATCTGTCCAGTGTATTCTTGTCGCATAAATCGAACTGCCAGTAGTAAGCAACGTCCAACTAACCCTAAAAAAATCCCATTCATAGTTAATTAAAGAATTTCTAAGCACCTAGACAAGAGTATATAATTATATAAGGTTTTCCAAATGTGTTGGGGTAGTTAATAAATATCCACTTTTAGGTTTTTCTAAATGTGTTGAGGTAGGCTTAGCCTACCCTGCCTGCCCTGAGGAGCCGCCTCTGGTAGATGGACGAAGTCAGGCCGATCGTGTTAGTAGATAAAAAATGCCCACGTCCTTTGGGAGCAGAATCGCTCTCTCTTGGCTCGTGTTACTTGAACTTATTCCCCCAACTTCTCTTTGCTCTTCTCACCTTGTGAAACCCTTGCAGACAGCTCTCGTGGGGAGGGGATTTACCGAAGCAGTCACCTTGTAATATTTCTTTTTTATCTCTCTTGAAACAAGAAATATGTCTCAGTGCTAGAGCACTCGTTCTAAATCTCCAGTCCCCGAACAGTTCGTGTGCACAGCGATTCGTCTTTTGAATATGACAGCTTTACCTCTCAGAAACCATAACTTCGTTATATTCTAAAACTGTTGAAGGAAAAAAAAAAATATATCTATACTGTTACTTCATAATAATAAACATTTTTCAAAGCATGTTTTATTAAGACTTAAAGTTCCTTCCGCCACTTAACACAATTGTTAAATTATCCTAATGCAAAATGGTGCTTATATATTGCGATATATTCGTAGCCTTTCCTCACAGAGTAGATCCACAGTCTACTATATACAGTCACGAAGCTTGAGTTTTGACGGTGCTAGAAACAATAGACTGTAACGGTACTATTTTGGATTGCCTGTAATGAGGCGATATTAGCGATCCCAGTGGTGAGCAACTATTTAATGTTTGCATATTTACAACGTATTGAGCTTCGCGACTGTATATACTAGACTGTGCTAGATCAGTGATGCCAAAGCAAGCGCATTTTTCTAACCCTGACATCGTGCGCGGGAAACAAGCGCTAAGTATAGAAAGAAGAAGGGTTGTGTGTATGATTAAGCACCCTGTTGGATTAAGAAAACAGTGGTGCACAAACTTCAAACGGAACTTGAAATTTTATGTCGTTTTTTTTATATGGCTTCTTTCTGTTTGTTGTTATCTATATTGTCTGCAAAACAAAAGTACTAATACCAATTTCTTAATATTGCACTTGTGTTTTAAATGTTAATAACATAATAAAGAGTTAAGAAGGAATATTCACTTAAATTCCATAGTAGTACAACTATACTGTACTAAATGGATGAAACACATCATTCATAAAGAAAGTGATATCCCAAAAAAAGAGATTGAGTATGACATGGTAAGTTGGAATTGATATTGATGGTACTTTTAGCCTTACTAAAGTAATCAATAAACTAATCAAAACAGTACAAAGGAAAGTTACCTAGGTGCTCTATATGTTTTAAGTGTAACTAATATTACATAACAAAACTCTTATCGCGTTGTGCCTTTAAGGTGACATTGGTGAGCAACTTCCTATTGTCAGAATATTAAATTATTTTCTCGAAATGTGCTGAAGCTATAGAGCTGACATTTTTACAATACATGGGCACGTATCTTTTGCTTATGATGTAACAGTAGTTGCTTTGTTAATTCATTTCCTTACAAACAATTTCCATGCGAATATTTTCAAAATTTTCAATACACTATCTGCAGTAATACGTATTTACGGTCTATTAGATTTATGAAAACATTCTGCAAAGCTACTAAATAAATAGGCCTATATCTGAAAATTTCACTTTTCCAAAAAAATAAGTTGAGAAAGTATTTCTTTTGAATAAAAAAATCAAACTTGTGAAAAACGAGCATTAAAATTAAAACCTACATTCTCATAATACACTTATACTTCTCAGACAAATCTGAAAATTAACATGGATACAGTTTTAATACGTTTTCTTCCCTTTATCTATTGAATCAGTTCTGGCCATCCCTGAATATAGCTCGACCAAGCGGCATAGAATATACCTCTTTCGTCTGTCTCTTTCCTTTCCGCTGTGAAGCGCTCAGGCGCTCCTGAGCTCTAAAGCGCGCGCTTGCTCTTATGGACATCAATTGACATGACTGGAGTAGATAGAAATTAGTTACTGCCTCACAAATTGCACATAAATTCGCTAAAACATCAACTAGCGAAGCAAGCTCTGTAAAATTCTATTAAATATTAGCACTGTCATTCTATGAAGTCGCTATCCGTCGCCTGATGTCGCACTAATAGAAATGTGTTGAAAACAGTATTACGCAGTAAGTTTAACTTCTTTCTTTCTTTCTTTCTTTCTTTCTTTCTTTCTTTCTTTCTTTCTTTCTTTCTTTCTTTCTGCGATGATTTTTGTGTCATATGAACGTGTGTGTTCATATATGTGTGCCCAGGTCTTTGCGTAAGCAGATGGTGCGTTGCTGCTGTAGACAATTTTCAGCAGGACGTCAAAATTTGCATGACGAGGAGCGCAGTGGGAGGCCAACCAACATCAAAGACGACCTTGTGGAGCAACGCAACATCTGCTTGCTCATGACGTTAGACCCATAAACCTGGCACAGCTGACAATCAATTTCAATCGGCGCTATGCCCTGTGCACTCAAAAACTTTATCACTGACCGCACTTCACGCGGCGGCAGCTGGAATAGGAACGTCCATCTTCAACCAACAGCGTATTCCGAATCTCACCGGTCCGGTGGCATCAATGACGTCACGTTGCAGCGAAATAAGGAACAAAACTGCTGGAAGGATCGATGGCTGTCATGGCGACTGTACAAGTTGTTGTCTGTGCTACGCTAGCAAAATTTTGCGAAATTTTCGAACTCCCATCTTGTTCAAAGAAAAGATAGCATAAACAATTTATTTCTTGAATCGGTAGTAATAACGGGTCCGTTGACATGTTCGCTCATAAGCCATTAACATATTGTTTTTACGTTGTGCTCATTACAAACAATACAGCAGAACTAAAGCAGAACACACCGCCATGACACAACAGTGTATGATGTTATTCGTCTGCTAATTCCCGCCCTATACAAGAACCAATCAGATTCACTGATGGCGGCTGATGGAGATTGCCATCATCTCTCTGCAAGTTGATGGCACCGGTGCGACACCAGTGGAGCATCATTGACGTCATCGGTGGAATTCGGAACACCGTGATGCCATCGGATTGCTCACCGGTGAGATTCGGAATACGCTCCAATGCAACGAAGCTACTGAGAGCACTCGGAAAGTTCAGCTAGCGCATGCTCCATGCCAGGACATTATCACGTACACGCAGTCGTTTCGCGCAACATATGGTATAGTAGCTGTGGGACGAGTGGGAAAGTTACTTTATGGACGCGCCTCATATGTGTGTATATACAGTATATATATACATATATATGCATGTATATAATATGTACACTCACAAATGACTTTTAAGGAACCCACAGGTTCATTGCCGCCCTCACATAAGCCCGCCATCGGTTCCTATCCTGTGCAAGATTAATCCAGTTTCTACCATCATATCCCACCTTCATCAAATCCGTTTTAATATTATCCTCCCATCTACGTCTCGGCCTCCACAAGAATATTTTTCCCTCGTGCCTCCCAACTAATACTCTATATGCATTTCTGGATTCGCCCATACATGCTACATGCCCTGCCCATCTCAAACGTCTGGATTTAATGTTTCTAATACAATGCGTGCAGTTCTGCGTTGTGTAACTTTCTCCATTCTCCTGTAACTTCATCCCTTTTATACCCAAATATTTTCATAAGAAACCCTTAATATCTGTTCCTCTCAAAGTGAGAGTCCAATTTTCACAACCAACCATAAAGAACAACTGGTAATATAACTGTTTTATAAATTCTAACTTTCAGATTTTTTGACAGCAGACTAGATGACAAAAGCTTCTCAACCGGATAATAACAGGCATTTCCCATATTTATATATAGGTTGGCCCACTTAACTCTTTCACCTCCGATAACGAGTGAAATATACACAAACCGACAGATACAAGTTAAATTACATCGAAAGGGAGAAAATGTTATGTTTTATTTAACGACGCTCGCAACTGCAGAGGTTATATCAGCGTCGCCGGATGTGCCGGAATTTTGTCTCGCAGGAGTTCTTTTACATGCCAGTAAATCTACACTTAAATGCCATCGACCTGGCCCGGGATCGAACCCGCAACCTTGGGCATAGAAGGCCAGCGCTATACCAACTTGCCAACCAGGTCGACTCGAAAGGGAGACCTGATACACATAATGTATTTTTTGTACTTGAAGTAATTTTGCAAGATATTAGAATCAACTTTCATTTCTTTTAATGGGAACCAACTATGTTTTGTATTTCAAATGTTGCTTTAACTCAGTCTAATAACACCGGTCACCGGTAAGAGTGAACTTAAGGATTGTCTGACGCACCGTTCCTTATGTCTAATTCATAATTTTGGCGTAATTGAAGATCGAACGGACCCACAGTATTGTACACTACCCAATACAACCCTTATTTCTTCAGTTCTATACTGGACAATTGAACGATAAGTCATCGGCGAGAAATCTGATTGCACACCGGAGATTTTGTATTTAGTTTTATTTTTTGTTGTAGAGGACTTTTATGTCTCAGTTAACCATGTGTAACATTTCTATATCATTACAATGTACAGTACATTGTGATTGTGATTTAATTGACGCACAAATCTAACGACACTTGTCCTCCCTCTGTTCGATCCTTGATCAGACATCACAAAACTTATCGTAGGTTTTCTATTCATTTGAGCGTACCCTATCATCCCTTTCTATCTGCAAGGTTATTTCACTTTCACCCTGTAATATTTTTAGAGGAGGTAGTATTCATAAAAAAACAGAAAAAAAGGTCTAATGAAAGTGGATTCTAAAATTAATATCTGTCTTGCAGCCCCTAATACTTTGTGACAGGGAATTCCATTGTCGCGAGGTAGATGCTGTAAAAGATGATGAATAACGAGATGTTCTATGAAGAGGTATACTTAACGCGCCACAGATAAGTGAAAATCAGTAAAAAAAATAAATTACTAACAAAATTATTATGGCATTAATTTTTAAATATTGTATTAATATGAATTAACACCATGTAATTTATTAAAGTTATTAATAATGAAGACAATAATAATCACAGTTTTTAAATGCTCACTGTAAGAGAGTAATAGGCCTACATTTTTAACAGCTCCTCTCTGACATCAAGAGCAAGCTGTGAGCACATCTCCTTACAAGAATTTCCACAAATCTGTTCCTGAAACGAAACACTTTGATAAAATTCTAAGATAAACTATAGTGGAAAAACAGAACATAGACCAACTAATACTAGGTAAAGTTTAAATTATAGTACAACTAATAAAATACTGCAAAAAAATAACAGACAGGAACTTGCATTACTTGGGGGATATTTCAGACTAACTAGCGATTTCATCTCCCTTCTTGTACACTAAAGACCACCATCTCTTAGTGACTTTCGTGACACATCTTTCCACTTAATAATCCGTGGCGCTACAGCCCATGAAGGACCTAGACCGACGAGCCGGCTGCTGGCCTCACGCCCACATTCCGAAACAGAGGTGGACGATCATCCAACCAGAATGGAGGTATCGTGTGGTTAGCACGATGATCCCCCCAGCCGTTATAGCTGGTATTCGCAACCGGATTTCACTACCTATCGTAGTTCCCGAAGTGCATCACGATGCTGGGTGGGCACCGGTCCCATACACTGGCCAAAATTTCACGAAAAAATTTCTTCTCCCATGAGGACTCGAACCAGCGCGCATTCCGTAACGCGAATCCTAGGCGGGATGCCTTAGACCGCGACGCCACGGCGCGGGACATCTTTCCACTATTAATATTAATTTATCTGGATCCTTTTTTTCTTTACCTACAGTAGAAATCGTCAGTCTTGCAGTCGTCCATTTTACTT
Organism: Periplaneta americana; assembly: GCA_025594305.2. Taxonomy (NCBI): domain Eukaryota; kingdom Metazoa; phylum Arthropoda; class Insecta; order Blattodea; family Blattidae; genus Periplaneta; species Periplaneta americana. The sequence goes on from JAJSOF020000039.1 coordinate 30,396,945, forward strand.
TGGTAATAGAAACTTGAAACACAGAGTTCAAGTGCCCAGTATTCGTAAAGATAACAAACTCCCGTGCAATAACTCCCGATACGATGTAAACAACTGGATACGCTACAAGTGACTAGTGACATAGACCGTTGTTCCAACCTAGAAATTCATGGTTGTAACTCGTGTTGAAGCGTCTCTGATACAGGTATTGAAAAACAATTTTTGTGACAGCTGTGTAAGACAATACAGAGCATTATTACATTAAAAATCGATTTTGAAAAATTGTAACATAGACCGTTATTCGGCCAAACGCTTCAGTTATAAATATCGCTATAGTTAAATTAGGCTATCTACTCCACAAACAAAAACAACGCGGAAGTAGACCTATTTTAGCCGTTGTGCCCCTTGTGCTCTAGGGATAAACGTATGAAGATTTGCACGTGCGATATACTATTGTTTTTCATCTCATAGCCATGGAATTGAATTAACAAAGTAGAGAAATGCTGAAAGTGAAAGTGAAATCCTGTTTTCTCGCAGACCTAATCCTAACGAATAATACCCACTGAAACGGCGGCTTAACGCACGTAAGAACTGTGTATGGGCCTGCCTAGGGTTTAAAACGTGTAATCTGGGAGAAGAAATTTAAACCCGCCCTTGTATGTGAGCTTGTGCTCCATACATCACGCGGAGGAAGTCTCTACTTTTCTCTCGGATGCAATTCTATTAGCTAGGTGCGCCATGTACGAAGCGAAAGATGAAACAAGAAGCGTATTAATTCTTCAGGGGATTTAATAAAATTCCACAAAGATTATTGCTTGTTCTAGAATTTAATAATGTGCGTCGAAATTGAAATATTTCGTGGATATTTATGAAGCGTTTTATTATCCAATATTACACGACTACAGTTAATATCGTAATTTCGTAATTTAATTATACAAATACAGCACACTTGAACATGAACTGTATCTCCCTTCCAGGGACACCAGGTGTGGGTTTTCCTTCAATTTTAAGATAGGAATACCTCTTTTCCCTCACCAGATACGGGGAGATACAGATCTCGGACATGGATAAATATATAATAGGATGCGAAACTTAATGAGTTTCCCGTAACACATACTAGAGGCGCTGTTATAGAAATTGATCTTGCTGCCATCTATTTCTGGGAGGGGCGCACCAAGTAGCGAAAAGAGTAATTACTCCATGCATTTAGCAGCGCACCTGGTGACGAAAATGTTAAACTGTGCAGAAAGTATTCCCTCCCACCCTCATCGATATTCAAAACTAACCCAATTTAAAATAAAATATTTACGGTTTTATTCCTCACAGCATATTCTACTGAAAATTCTTACCGGAGCCAACAGGAAGATAAGATGTGTTTTACACTACCCGATTAAAATATAACCAGACAGAGACAAAAAATAAAGCAAAAGGTTAGATAATTGGGATTGTATTCTTTGGGTATGGAAAATTCTGCAAGAACTACTTAGATAGTTCAATTTATTATATTACTATTACTTTACAATACATTCAACAACACTATTTTTACAACGTCCATAAACATAACTGTTTAACATACACTGCTTATACACACACGTATCACTTTATGTTCACTTATTAGCAAGTTTCAGTCCGCCATCTTCATCTTCGACTCTCCCGTACAGCAATATCTCGAACGAATAAATAGAGAACTCTCGGTAATGTACCCAACACGTAGTTCTAATATTCACCACCTACGACGTTGGGCGCTGATCACCTTATTTCAAACCCCCAAATCCAGATGATGCTGACCGCAGTTTCGCATCCTATTATATATTTATCCATGTCTCGGATTTTATCTCTGCCTGTGAATGGCAGTTGGGATTCAAGCGCTTGTCATGATGAAGGGCGTTGAGTACTAATACAGCAAAACAAAATATATCTGGTCGCCTTGCTTCCAACAGAACAATTTTCCTGTTAGTAATGTGTGTGTCGGAAGTCGGTTCGGGTTTGCAATATTGCCAAAGTTATTATTATTATTATTATTATTATTATTATTATTATTATTATTATTATTATTATTATTATTATTATTATTATTATTATTACAGTGCTTTACAGAAGTTTAGCTTATACTAGTTAATGCTTTAGTTTCATAGTTACTAATAGTTAAAAATGTTATAAATTGTGTCCTGGTAGTCATTTTAATTTCCAATTTTTCACCGATCGTGTCCAAACTTACAACAAAAAACTGAGTGGTCAAAGTCGGAAGCTGGTGGCGAATGTATTAACGTTTATGAATAATGAAGCAGATCGTGATGACTTTAGTATTCCTGTCGCTAAACCACAAAATAGGACAGCGGCTGCCACAGGCATATCAGAAAGAACGGTGCGTGCGATAAAACAAGAACTATCCGCCATTGAGAAAGGAGAAGCCAGTTCGTTCACAACACCAGATAAAAATCGCGACCGCCGTGAGACGTAACAGAGCAGGAAGGAAGAGCAAGACAGTGATGGTGAGGATGGAGCTGAATATTTGCAATAATCCTGTAAGGAGACGTACTGTACAAGTATGCTTTACTGAAATTTATTTATTTAGTAGGCCTACAATGAGTAATTTTCATATTGCGAAAGCCATAATAATGCTTCGTAACATTGAAGTCTTATACAGTTAATGTTAAAATAATTGTAAAACTACTTTGATACTCAGGGTTAAGCATTTTATTATTAAATATCCGTGGAAAAGAACCCTAATTCACCAAGCGGTATGCTAGGGTTTTAGTTTTGTTATATAGTATACTACTTGTCTAAACTGCTTATTTTTACACAGATAATGGTGAAATATGTATCTACAGTGTTTTAAAGATAAAGTTTAGCAAGTCTATAAATTGTCCGTAGCAACAAGGTTTTTTAAACACTTCACGTAGTGGAGTCCTGTATTCGGTGTCGCTGTCCAGAAGATGTGTCTTTATTTGAAATCTCTTTGCTTCAATAATAGGACAGTCAAATAGAAGGTGTTTCACATTGTGAAGACCTTCGCGGCAGGAGCATGTAGAGTCGATGTCTGCTGGAATGTTGAATCTGTCGAAGTAAGTTCCAAATTTCCTATGTCCAGCAAGAAACTGCGTTGTTACGAAAGTAGGTTTGAAGTGATGGCTTTTGAGTCGGTCGTGGATCGTTGGGAAGTAGGTGTCTCTTGTTAGTGATCCGGTTGTGCATGTCGTCCATCTAGTATTCCAATTTTGATGAGTCTGTTGTCGTATTTGTTTCTTGATATGAGATATTGATTGTAAAGTGTATAAGGGTTAAGCATTTTGGCGAACTTTTTTAACAGACTAGTACAACCGCTGCTTTCCCTCTTCCTCTCTACCGCAAAATATGACGTCGCCTACCGGCAAAGATAAAATCCGACATCTGTAATTGGAGATTTGTATGTATGTATTTATTTATTCACACTGCAATGGGTATATACCCGGTGGCAGTGGTAACTAATTACACTCAATAATGACAATAATAAACTTATTAATTAAAAATACAGTTAATAATACCAATAATTAATTTATAAAAATAATAATAATAATAATAATAATAATAATAATAATAATAATAATAATAATAATAATAATAATAATAGGGAATATCTTAAATTAAATGAAGCACGATCACTTAAAATAACATTTAAAGTAAATCTAATTTGTATCTTAAATCTAAGTTCGAACTAAAACCCACGAGTATGATATGTTCATATCTGCACAAGTACCTTTCCACATTACACTCATTTCGCTGTCAACTCACTCACTGCACTGGAACTACGATTCATTTCACTGATTCTATCCTGATTTCACTAACACTTCAAAAACATTTCACTGTTCAAATACTTTGCACTGCCACTATAAACTATAAAGCTTCCCTGACAGGAACACGTTTCACTGACACAACACACTTCACTGACACAACATAATTCTTCACTGATACAACACTTCAATAACAAAATATCATTTACATCCTTTACATACTGTGTATAATTACCGTCTATTAGTAAAGTCCTTAAGCCTATTTTTAAATACGTTTTTGGTTGTTGGTAAAGCCTTTAGTAAGTCTACAGGTAAAGCATTCCAGTCCCTAATAGTACGATTGAGAAAAGAAAACTTTCCAGTGTCCGTCCTCTGTCTTCTTTCCCTCAATTTATATGAGTGGTCGTTCCTTGAAGAGTAATTTGGCGGTTGCAACCTATTTTTTTTTGTTTCTCTCCAGGCATGCTCACCTCTGTATGTTTTGAACAGTGCGCATAATCGAATTCGCGTTCTCCTGTCCGTGAGTGTGTCCCATTTGAATGGTGAATTTTTCCGACAACACTTGAGAGCCCGTTTTTTAATCTTTTCCAGTGTCTTAATATGTTCTAATCTGTAAGGATCCCAACATGCAGCACCATATTCCATTACTGGACGTACTAGTGATTTATATGCAATCTCTTTGGATTTATCAGAACCTTTTCTTAGTACCCTCATCACAAAGTGTAACGCTCTCCATGCTTTTCCCGCTGTGTCCGTAACGTGTTCCCCCCAGCCGAGATCGCTGCTAAATGTTATTCCGAGGTATTTACATTTGTTAACTTCCGGAATGGTTTCACACCCTAACGTATACGATGCGACTATTTTATTTCTTTTCCTTGTAAAGCTGATGGCTTTACTCTTTAGATAATTTATTTTCATTCTGTTGGCTATTGCCAAATCGTTTATTCTATTTAGGTCAGTCTGAAGAAGAGTAGAATCTTCATAACTTTTTATTTCCCCGTATACCATACAATCATCCGCGAATAAGCGAACCCTGGACAAGATAGTAACTGGCAGATCATTTACAAAAGCCAGGCATAGAAGAGGCCCCAAGACACTCCTCTGTGGGACTCCGGAAGTAATTTCAATTGGGTTCGATAATTCCTCCCATACCCGTACTCTCTGAGTGCGACAAGTTAAAAATTCCTTGATCCACTGGAGTACTCTGAAGTCAATACCCGTTGATTGTAGTTTAACCAACAATATATCGTGTGGGACTACATCGAATGAGCGCGAAAAGTCAATCTGACCGCTGTATGAAAATATAATCCCTCTTTCCTTTTTGTATTCCCTTGTTCTCCTTGTATTTTCTTTGTTATCCTTGTGGTCTCGCAGAACTACGTTTTTCTCCTCACTAGGTATGAGTGCTAACTTGAAAATTGACTGTCATATACAAATGCAACCCTCTTTGTTCTCCTTCTTTTCTATTTGTTATGCAATTTCTATTGAATCGCTTATATGTATGTCAATTTCAAATAAGACCCATATTTTTTTATAAAGTTATTATTTATCCTGTATCATATTTGGTTGTATTGGCTAGTAGTTACTGATTATGAGCACAATACATCAAATGATGCACGATAAATTGCGGTACATAGGCAGACGGCGTGCGCAGAAGGTTTTATTTCCGATATCCCTGATAGTAGTAGAAACACATTTTTTTTTAATTCTCGGAATCGATTTCTTCAATATTGCAGTAATTTATTTTCATATTTCGTAGAATTAAAACTTGAAATGAAGCCCAGGTTATCCCCATTTTAATTTTCTCTATTCGAAGGGAATTTTCCCGAAACATTGATGGAATGTCCAGAAAAGGATGGACTTAACCTAAATACCTAAACCCAACTATAGGCCTATACATTGATTCGACACTCTAACAATATGTTTATACTTCATTGTACCTTCAACATGAAAGAGGTTTAGAAATATATCACTTTATTGTTTTTAAACATATTGGGACAAAAATTGAAAGATATAAGTGGTTTGTAGTGGAGTCGCGGGCGTAATGTGAACTATCGCGATGACGCTATACGAACGCAGGAGAAGTACAAGTGGCGCTCCGGGTTGCAGGACTCCACTGGCCTCGGTCGAATAATAAAGAGTGCTTTGAAATTAGTGGATGAATACAGATAAAGCTGTGTCAACATCTTTAATATCCACAAGATACAAGCCCGTTTTAACTTAATCTGATACAAGTGTTATTAAAATGAAAGATGAAAAATTGTGGATTATAAGAATCTGAAGATTGAAATTTAATGTCTGAGTAAAATAAACAACTTACCTGTGATTATTGAAACTATTATGGTGTTTTACCTAGTTTATTAGGCCTACTAATTTCGGTTTGATATCCGATAAAAAGAATGTATCATCAAAGCTAGGAAGATGGTACCAAAACTGTTAAGTTGTTTGGTCTTGGACTATATCTCTACCGAATGAAAAGTTGTAGCGCAGCTCTCAATGTCAATGAACTAGAATGACAAACATGTAGAGCCAGCCAAGTGGTAACCAAACTTGTGCTCCAGTCATTCACGGCCTTAGAGAAGAAAATAATGAATGAATAATATAAAAATAAAACAAAAATTTGTAATTATGCACTTCGTAACTCCCAATCTAAAATAATTTTCCCATACATATAAAATTAGCATACAAAGTAAACACTTACGATTCTAGCCTCGTTATAACAAATAACAACGAACATTTTCATTTCATTGAAAGAAATACTCCTTTTATGTTCAGAAAAAAAGCAATATTTGTACTCTGAAAATATTCTTTCTACGTCACAAGACGTTACTGGAACAAATCTGAAAAATTCAAATTCAAATTCAAATTTATTTACAATTTACATTTGAAATGAATACACATGAATAGATACCCGAAATCAGCATATGCTCGTGCTCGGGCACAGTCCAGTAGTCTACATAAATTTTACAGGGATCAAATAATAATGCTGATGATAGAAATAATAATAATAATAATAATAATAATAATAATAATAATAATAATAATAATAATAATAATAAAATAAAATAAAATAAAATAAAATAATCGTGACAGAAATGATACAAAGATTGTAATACAAAATAGTTCATTAATAATAATAATAGTAGTGATAAAACAAAAATATTTACAATAATAAAATAAATACTAAGACGGGTAAAATAAAATATAAAACCACTAGCGAGAGTTATCACAACTTAAATAAGCATATAATAGCCGGAAAAAAATGACGAACTCGAAAATCAACTGAAAAGTTCGTTGTATCGCAGACGACAGCAACCTCCGTACTGACATTGTGTTGTGCATTAATGGTAGTAGGGGGGAGCCGAAAGTCTACGTAAGTGTCATTCTCTTCGAATCTTCTCGTATAATCATGGGAAGTTAATGCTGCAAAAACAAAATGTCTACGAGTCAAACTGTTCATTATTACCAGGATAGACACAAATAATACTGAAATATATTAATCTAGTTTCAGTTATAGATCTCCCCTTTTGTGCAAGAGGTATCATATCAAAATATTTTATGAATGGCGGGAAAAATATAAATTTCAAGAACTCTCTAGTGACAGAGGTAATGACAAGTACAATCAAGTGTATCTGTGGCGATGCTAAGAAATCATTTATTGGAGATATACACTGATATTAATTAAGAAAATGATCTATTTATATTTATTACAACGTTTTATCTTATAGGTTACATGCATAAGATAAATACAATAAAAATTAGTACCATATAATGCTAGTAACAATGAAAAAAAAATAAAATTGATCAAATATCATACAAACATTTTCACTTTATTTTTAAACTTAAGAATGTGTAAATAGCTTAGGTCTGGATTATTTTTCAATACTGAATTGTATAGTATACAATATATGATACAGTATTTCTTACTACCACCAGGTGAACAACTACTTTGTGAGTCTAATAGTGTATCTCGTATGTGGCACATAATATTAAACCCATAATAATTGTTTTCAAGTAAATGTTTCATTTCTATTGTAATGACAGCTAGGAAGTTTGTCTCGTAATTTTGATGCTGAATGAACTTGGACTGTGACGCAACCGAATGCATAGCAACACGAGACGTCAACATTTAACGGAGAATAATCCGGGAAAAAATAAACGTGTTATACACTCCTGTTTGCATAATGATTTAATAAGAGATGATTTTACTTTTTGGAATCATGCATAATATAAACATTACTTAAATAATACAATAATAAGAGAATATTTCACTTTGTTCATAAACTAAAATATATAAGTAAATTAGCAATATTCTTCAAGCTATTCACGACTGTACACAGCTGCACAAAATGATACTATGCGTTGTTTATGTGAATTGCATATCGTCTGTAGCGAACGGGAGCAGGGCGAGGCGCGGCTGACATCTATACTCCTCGCTGTACGCAACTGAAATCTACTGTTTTGGTACGAACTTCCTACCCATGATGATCACAGCCATAACCAAAACACACAATACATTCAACTGCGCAGAACTCATCACCAACACCAACCACAACGACAGTAACATAAAAACAGACATAGAAATGCTACATCTTGAACCAAAATCCCAGAAATTAAATCACTCTAGATCATGATAAAATATACAGTTTTTCAGAAACACATTTACATCATATCCTCAACACAAAACTAAATTTCAAAACGCACGCCGTATTTGTTACAATACTAACAATAATAAATGTACCTCCAGTAAGGCTCCAGAAAGAAGAAACCGGAAACGAACTCGAAACCTCACTAGAAATCTGATGATGGCCGAAATCAAGACGAAACTAGTTATTAACTAAGGTAAAATAATGTAATGGTTTAATTTCAAACAGAAAAGTTGTTCAAATAACAAAAGTTTACCAAATCATTACTGTAATAATTTTTAATTAGGCCATTTCAACATATTTTAAAGATGATTCCAAGAAATATTTTATGAATAATTAGAAAAATAGTTTCTGTCGGAACTGCGTGCATATTAAGAAATTAATTATTAGATTGAGGTATTTATGCTCTAAGTAAAAAAAGAAACGGTGGATTTTCAATTATCCAGGTAGCGGATTAACAGCGATTTGCCACCCTCTCCATTCCTGTCTCCCTTTGAATTGTGAACAGCGCTTGTGCCACCGGACAAGTGTTGCCTTGCTTTGTCTAGCACCCTCTTCTTTGCTCTTCACACAACTTTCTCTTCATGATGGCCAATAGCTACCCAACTTAATTGCTGCTGGCTTGCAAAATTAAAGGGGTAGTACGTACTAAAACGTACTGTGTTCTTCCTTTTGTACCGTGCTTGTCAGTTGACGGATTTGTTCGTAGATTCCAAGTGTTCCAAACTTGTGTAAAAACAAAGAATATCTTTAACATTTAAGGGGCCTATTCTAACAATATAAGTTACATTATATTATGAACAGATTATGTAAATGGAGTACAATGAAATAAATCAGCCTCACGCACGGTGTTGGTGAACAAACAGTAATTATATGTGTGCCAAAAAAAAAAAAAAAAAAAAAGAATAGCGACAACATTGCAGTCTGCACTATTATTCCCTGTATTGTATTGGTATTGTACTGCATTTAATTACATTACATGGCATTCGTACATCGCTTCACAGCTAGAATATGGACATGACAAACGAAAAAAAACAAAAACAAAATATCTTAATAGTTCATAAGGGTGCTATTCATAGACATTTTGCTAGCCCGCGCTACGAGCGTGCTAAACTAGCCCCGGCTATCGACTGGTTACTTGTACAGGATTCATGTCATATCACATCGCTAACACTGGTTTATGAATACGAAAAACGTTAGTTAGCTGATCATCCACCAGAAGCCCGCGCTAAGAATGTCTATGAATACGGAAACTTTTAATTATAGTCAGAGTCTAGCTGAAATATATACAGAAGAGTTTTACAATATACTGTACTAATACAACAAAAAATGTTTTAGTATCAATACTTAATACAACACAGAAATAGTCATGAAACGTTGCTGAATGTCATGAATTGACCTATAGAATAGAAGACGTGAGAAATTAGGTAATTCTTTAATTTTGTCCTAAGTAATCTTTGTTTTGTGTTTCATTTTTTACGAGTATATCCATAGGGAGTCTATTAAAATTTTTAATCATATAACGCACTTCTTTTTGATAGCATGTTAGATTTGCCGATGGAGTATGAAAGTCATTTTTTTAAATGTATATATGTTATGAAATACTGAATTAGTTAATAAGTTTTCACGATTACATATGAGGAAGATTGTTAATGAAAATTTATATTGACAAGCCACGGGCATTATTTGTAGTTTTTTCTAAATGGTCCTACACGATTCCCTAGATTTGGCACCTACTATTATTCTAATTACTCTTTTTTCTAGTAGGAATATACTGTTACTATCTGTGGAATTTCCCCAGAATATTATTCCAAAACTCATTACCGAGTGAAAGTATGCAAAGTAGGGCCTATGTTGTTTTTTTTTTAGGTATTAATATTTACTATTTATTGCATAGATCTAATAGCAAAACATGATGAATTTAGTTTAGGGGTAATTTTTTATTATGATTAATATGATTTTTCCAATTTATATGAATTTTTCCAATACTGTACTTTGTATTATCCATTTTTATTGTTGCCATCATTATCCCGGATAATCGAGAGTACACTCTATTTCAATTTAAATGCTGTACATGAAGAAATATCAAGAAGAACCTGCGTTTTAGTTTCATAGACATACAGTATTGCTCTCCTTGGTATAAATTAAACAATAGTATTAAACATTGTTGCTATAAATAAAATTACATAATTTAGTTTATAACTGATATGTTTATTTGCAGAAGTTGTATACATGTTAAAATGCAAGATTGTGCCCAATATAATTGAACATTTTTAGCTACATATATTAGAAATATGTCCTAACGTAATAATAATAATAATAATAATAATAATAATAATAATAATAATAATAATAATAATAATATCTTAGCCTATAAAGAACAGGATTAGATAGGTCTTTAAAATAAATATTGCTGCCGAATTTTACGTCTTAGCCCTATGCGACCTGGGGAAATGACCAGTAGTCGAGTTACGCGTTCTTCCCTACTACTCTCTCCTTGAGCTCTTTCTCCATTTCTTTATTTCACTGTTTCTTCTTTTCTTTATACATTTTTCCTTATTTTTTTCCTTATTTAACATTTTTCTATTCCTTTTATTTTTTGTATATTCTTTCTCCATTTCTTCATTTCTCTCGTTCCTCTTTTTTCATTGTCTCCTTTCTTAAGGCTGATTCACAATAAACCGGAAACGAGAACCGGAACGAAAACGAAAACGGTAAAATTGTTAAAATGTGTACATTTAAATGTGAGCATTCACAATTAACGAAAACCTTGCCGGAGCCTGGGATCGGGAACGGAGAGTTGGCCAAGTTTCAACTTTGGCGTTCACGTTTCCGATCACAGCCCACTAGATTCACTCTATTGCCATCTAAAAGCTATTTTGTCGTCGTATATTTTGTAGCAAGAAGACCGTGACATAACCTATGCATTATTTTGTTCTGTGCTGTGCATCATGGAGCAAGTTTTATTTGATGAGATTCTAATATTGATTGTTGAGGAAAATCCTCACGTTTACGATAAGCGGCGCGCCTCGTATAAAGCTGACAAAATGAAGGAGAATACGTGGCTTTCATTCAATAGCTGCATCTTTGAACACCGATCGTATGTGAATCATATTTTATTACTGTATTGGTTGTATTACACACTACATATTCATGCTTCAATTCAATAACTACTGTTGTGTTCATTTTTGTTCTATTACAAATGTTTCTTCTCTAATTGTTTTACGTTATGGTAAATAGGTTGTTATAATAAAGATGCATGGGCATATTTATAGTACCGTACCTAATGAAATGTTTCAGTTGAAATTTCGAAGTTGGTTAACCTGTGTTTATGTTGGCTGCCTTGTACTCATAAGAGAACGCCATTGGTCAATTATACACAAATAACATCAGAATAAGTAATATCAACTTTACATATCGTTTTTGACATGCATATCGATATGCACAGTCGTCTACGTTCTCGGTTTATAGTGAATAAAAATTTTCATATTCACGTCCTCTGATTCTCGTTTTCATTATGGTTCTCGTTCTCGGTTTATTGTGAACCAGCCTTTACTCCATTACTTCACTTCTGTATTTCTTCTTTTGTTTTTCGGTATTTCCTTTTTTTACAGATTTCTTGAGTGCTCTATTTCTTCTTTTCTCTTTTTTACCTTTCGTTCCCGTTTTTTTAAATTCTATTTTCTCTTTTTGCTTCACCTCTCCATTTCTGACATTTCTTTCTTTTTTTCATTTTTCTCTTCTTTCGCTAGTTCTTGATTTCTCTATTTCTTCTTTTGTTGTTTTGGGTGCTTCCTTTCTTTCTTGATTGCTGTATTTCTTTTCCTTTTTCCATTTCACCCTGTTTCTTGATTTATTGATTACTCTATTTATTCTTTTCTTTTTACATTTCCTCTTTCTTTCTGCACTTTTTATTTCTCTATTAGTTCTTTTTCCATTTCTTTATTGCTCTAGTTCTTCTACTTTTTGGTTTTTTGCTTTTAACATTGAGGCATGCTTTTTTTAATCTTCAGTTTTTGGTTTTAAGGTTTTCAGCAAAAAAAAAAGTGTTTTTATTGTTTCGAGCACAATAACAAGATCCGATGTTATACTAATCTAGAGACGTTAAAGCACTTTTAGGTAGCAATATCAACGTCTTCTGCTGCCGCAGTTTTTAAACGCGCGCGTTCGGTTTAATTTTACTCCTTGCGACACATTTCTCTACTTTCTTGCTTTTCTTTATGAATATTATGAATGTTATGAGTTTTAACTGCACAAAATCATACCTTTAGCCACTTGGTCTGCTTCAATCCCCTGTCTAAGTCACTAAATGCAGCTAATTTCAGCTCGAAACTGATTTGTTTTCTTATTACACATGTCGTCATTAACAAGTAACGCTCGAATGTGAAAGGCGCCAGGCAGTCATGAATAGGGACCGGACTTTTATGTAATTACAAATTATATTAATTTCAACCTAACCGTATATAAATAACTAATCTTTGCGAATCTTGTAATTACCATAAATATATTAAAATTTGATATTACATATTTTTACATATGTACTCCACATTACATATTATGGCTTGGTATTACATAAATTCACATTTTTTACTTCTCTGAAAGGAAAAAAAAAACTTCTGCTGGGGAAGTTTACAACTTAGGCTTTTTAAATCTGTGTATTTCAAATTGTAAACTTCCCCAGCAGGAGTTTTTGTTTCCTTTCAGAGAAGTAAAAGTGAATAAAAGCCTTTTTTAGGTGTGACAAGTACCACTATTGCTTGACCTCTTTATTTTAAATTTAGTAGATCTATACGGAAATGGGATTTTGCGAGCCTATAAATAAATGCCTATAGTTTGAGGTTTTAGTGGGTACTTTGTGTCTTACAGGAAGCAGCTAAAATGCATGTGTCCCACATGTCCTCTTATTTTCTCCTAATCCAATAAAGCGAAACAGTGCTTGCAGTACTGTTGTGTCATTCATTTCACTCAGTTCTCTAGTTTTAGTACTTACAATACCTATAAAGTGTGTATCTACTGCTTTTAACTAACTAAAATGGCCCCTGTATCTTCAACCCTAACGAAAAAAATAAAATCATGAATTGCAATGGACGAAGCTTTCACTACAGATGGAAAAATAGTAATCTGTCAAGTGTGCGTTAAAAAAGTCGAGTGCTCTATGAAATCAGGACTGGAGAGTCTTACCAATTCTATACCTGCCAGATATTGATATTAAATATTTTCAAGATTTTACACATTTTGGTACATATTCACCTTATTTTTCTGACATAAATATGTAGATATTTCACACCTTAGTATTACATAAAAATCCGGTCCCTAGTCATGAACCATAAATGCAAATCCTGTTAAGGGTTCTGCGCCCTTGAAGAAAGTAGAGTTCCATTGTAGCACACTCTTTGTACAGAATGCTAAGATAGATAGGTCAACAAAATGTAGTATGAAAGAGGATAGACGAAATGGCGTGCAATATTGAACATGAAAACCAGGTAAATAAAAATATATAATATAATTGATTATTATCAAACTCTTTCCCTAAACAGGGATTGCCTAGAACACAAACTATACCATTTACAAAACAAAATTTAGATTAGTACATATTACACGGATGATTTGTTATGAATATGAAACCAATGCAAGAAAGAGAAAAAAATAAATTACAGTGCAATGTCTTATCTTAGGTGATTTCATTCTTATCATTACGATGGGGTTTCTGCAATATTTAATCGTTGTTGTAATGATGGATGAATCACATTGAAAATACAGGAAATACGCCGGAACCGTTGCCATAGGGTATATCATTATATCTATTTTCATTGTATGGAGTTTTAAAAAGAGAAGAAGGTAGACTATACAAGAACGTGTTTTTCTATTTCCTTGTTCAATAAACCACGTAACCTCATATTGGAGTGGCGTACACCGTGTATGCCGGTTGTTCTTAGTGATCACACAATTTGACAAAACGTTCTCAACAAACAAATAAACACGTTGAACGTTTCGTTTTATTATGTAATGCATAATCGATTGTTAATAAAGGGAATGAAGGCATCCATGCTTGTAGTGTAGTGAAACCAGAGAAAGCGAATCAACAGGAAAACAGAGCTATTATTACATTCACAGTAAATGTACTGGAAATTCAAAACCACTTCTCCATCGAAGAACAAAACGCTTCTCTTGATTCTATTAATAAAATGCGAACAAAAACATGTTACATGAGATAGTTTTTACCGGACATATATTTCAAAACTTTCCAGTATAACTATTTATTCCTATTAAATTTCATTACAATAAAAAGCACGGCAGTTTAGATATTGAAGTGAAATTTGAAACCAATGTTAATTGCATTTTAGGTTTCACCCACTCATCTTTCCCACCCCAATTTGAAATATCAAATAGCACCTACATACTGTACAGCGTGTTACAGGATTTAACCGACAAACTTTGAGGAATGACAGGTCACATAGAGAGTATCATTCTTGTTAAGAAATAAAGACTCGTTCGCAAAGAGCTATGCATCCGATAAATACAGTAAGATCTCTCTATTTTTTTTTTTCTTTTTAGAGAAATGAAATTTAATTTTCCATGCATGTGCTGACAATTTACAACAACTGATAAAATTACGTGTATATATAGTAGCTAAGTACAAGCTCTCATCATAACAATGTACTCATTATACCCTACCACAAGACATCTTTATATTCTTCATCTTATACAGTTTCAGTTGCTAGAAATTGGAACTCGCTACCGAGTGATGTAAGGGGTTGTTGAACAATAACTTCATTTAGGTCAAAATTACATAAATTCTTACTTGACAAATTAATTGCTGCTTAATATTTATTACTTATAATGAAACTAACATCTGTCCATTCTTATTATTATCATTAATTTCTCTAAATAGATAAACAAAACCTCTAATGGCAATTACATTAATATTCTCATTATAGAAATATATTTTAGATTTATATATATATTTTTTTCTCCCTGTAACATAGTTCTAGTAAGCTTATATTAAATTAATTTTCATCATTTTACTAGCTATCTCAAATCTCAAATTAATTATATTTGGTTGAATTAAATTAGCTCATAAATTAAGTTGCTTCTTCACCTTATAGGTTTATCTAAATTTAAATCAAATGTAGTCTACTAGTCGTTAAAACTTAACTGAAGAATATTGCTGGTTGAGTGGAAGAGAAGGCTAAAGATCGGGAAAATATGTGACAAAAAAGGAAAAATATTTAATTATGCTTCAATTATTTTATATGACTATAAACAATCTGCAGTACTCAGCAGTATAAATTAAGCTGAAGAATTATAGTACACAATGAGATTCAGTCTTACGTTTTCCTTCACAAATGAATGACGATTATCACGGAACATTGCCTTATACTGGTCATTGAGAAATAACATGCACTCCCTAGAGCAGAGGTTCCCAATCAGTGTGTCGCGACGCACTGGTGTATCGCGCAGCCCCATGATGTATGTAATATGAATAGTTATTGAAAAATGTGTATGTATATGAAATAATATGCTAAAAAAATCTTGAGGAAATGATCATGTTAAATTGATCAACATTTAAGTTTACAACCATTACAGAAGTGACTGTTAGGAAATATTTTTCAGTTTAAGGCCTGAAAATTAAGAGAAAATAATGATGTGCTCTACTGCTAATTGTTAAAAAGAAAGAAAAAAGTTGCAAAATTTTAACAATTGAATATTTGTAGTATTAATTATTAATGGAAAGTTCCTTTTTTAGAGACAATGAACAAAGGTTTTGCAAATAATTAAATTATTTAATATTTGAATCTCTTCTTTTCTTGTTGTTATGCTTGTAATATTAGTTTATATTAAAATATCTTACTATCCTTATGTATTTTATACGATTAAAATGTTATTCATATATTTGATATTTTCTTTTTCACTCTCCCAAATTACAAATTCAAATACAGAAGAACACGATATTAGCAACGGTATAATGCAATGCTGGTCACCTCCACCCACACATAACTGGTTACGCAAAAATTCTGACTTTATTTGGAGAACTCGAAAAGGCGATAAGGGTCAAGCAGATATCTGTGCACAATACTTCTTACATTATTATACATATGCTATGGTAATTTAAAGATAATCACAGTGTGCTCAACTTGCCGCAATTCAACATTCTAGCAAGGCTATACAAGTTACAATATGTTGGTTGCAAGTGTAGTGTAAGTACTCGAAGTGTTCAAATGTTTCGTAAATGTTACATTTTGTTAAGATTTGTGTAAGCATTAGAAATGTCGCGTAAGCATTTTGTGCTTCCATTAGCACAATGCTAATATGCCTTTAAAATTACATAATGCTAAGGGTTATTTAGTGTGTTCTAAGATTTTTATTTGTGGTGTGTTCATGTATTTGTGTTGTCAATTGTATTTATGTCGTGAGTTTGCATTTCTGTTGTTGTTTTGTATTTGTGTTATTGTTTTGTAACTGTATTATTGTTTTTAATTTGTTGTTTTTAAATTTTATTTGTATTGTCGTGCCATTTTGTTTTGTATTTTTAATTTTGTTTGTGTTTTTTGTGCTGATTTGTGTTTCATTTTTGGGAGGGGAAGTGTGTTTGTTCACTTTTGTACTCTTCCCACATTGCCACCGGGTATCTAGCCATTCATAATGTAATTAGGTTACTTTATTTAAATAATTAATTTATTTATTGTATAATATCTTATATTACAAAAAGTTGAATTACCAACAAATAAGCAAAAATTTTCTACAAAATTAAGAACTTAAACCAACATAGATAAAATTTTCTTAAAACAATAAAATAATCCAATAATTCACTCAATTCATATGGGCTTCATAGAATCCTATGACATGTGGAGTAAGCAATGTTTAAAAGTATTTTGTACGGCTTTATCCTAAAGATATGTGGTTTCCTTCAGGCTTTTCTTCAAATCTCCAAAAATATGGAAATCGCTTGGTGATAAGTCTGAGATGTAAGGGGGTAGTGTTTCTCTCTAGTTAAGCTGGCAGTGTGACCTCTAGCATTGTCATCGAGTAAAATCATTATTATTATCAAAAGGCCTGGGCGACAATTATTGGTACTTCGTCTAAGATGTCCGAGAGCGCTTGGACTTTTTTTGGTCAGGAAGTCTGGCGTCTTTCCAATCCATGCCAGACCGACGGGAATGTGGTTCGAAATGATGGTACCAATTCTCGACACCTGTTACAATGCGTTTGCAAGAACTGATCAACTTCATCCTTATATCGTCTGAGGTTCTATTACTAGATTCTCATATGTGCTCAGTAGTGAAGAGTGTGGCACCGATTGCACACAAACTTTGCGACACTACAGGTGCTTGTGAAGAATTTGACGGATAGCTTAATTTCCTGACTGGTATTCTATAATAACTGATTTCGCTTATTTTTATCTTCTTATCTTCTTATTTTCTCGGACAAGAGCACCAACATGTTGAAATAAATTTGACATGATAGCCTTTGGGGCTTGTCTTGGTCGTGAATTGGACTGTAAAGGTGTTCGACAGGAATGAACCACGCTCACCAGTCCTTTAGAGGTGATTTCGTTGGGCATGCATCTTCATATATTGATAGATGGATTTCATCAGTGTACGCCCTTCTGCAGTCAATAAACGAATTACAAGGCGCTTCCATTGTACACCATTAGCTTTCTTTTTATTTATGCCAACAATGACATGCCAACCGCACCTATCAATAGAACATTAATTGCTGCTATGTTTGCTAATAATCCTGAAGGATGACACTCCTCTTGTACATAGTAACCCTCAGCTGACTTTTATTTGAACTAACCAAAAATGTTATGTAAAATGACCTTCAGAAGAGGAGGCAGACTCTCAGCAAAAGACCATCTGCTGTATAAGAACAAACCACTGCAAAACGTCCAGCATTTTAAGTATCTAGGAATTACACTGCAAACACGAGGAGACGTATATGATCTACACATCAAAGAGCGAATTGCAGCAGCAAAGATGACAACAAACAGCGTAAAGAACCTAAGCAAACTTTCATTGAACACAGCCATCACCCTGTTTCGCCTAAAAGTGGCACCAACCATAACCTATGGACTAGAGATTATCTGGGAAAGCCTGAAGAAGAAGAGCTTGGAAGACATAGAAAAAGCGAAAGCCAGTTTTCTCAAACGAGCCTTAAGCCTGTCAAAGTATACACCATCGCGCCTCACATATGCATTAGCACAGGAACAATTCTTCATAGAAGAACTACGCGATGAGCTTCTGCTACCCTCTACCCAAGGCTACAGAGAACTACTACAAGAACTAAACAAGAAGAAACAAGAGATATGGCCGGACTTCTTCTCCACAGACGCAATGATCTACAGGGATTGGACACAAGCCAGATACGACTTACGACACGCAGTGACTAGATTCGCGGTGCATGGATTCCACCATCGCATATGCCAGATAGATAAGACAGGTGCAAGTGCAAACTATGTGGATTAAACTGTGACCGACATCATCTATTTTGGTGCAAACAAAGAAACAGCTCACTAACAAACTTCTGCAAAACTGAACGAAAGAAACATGCACATTGTGCGATATTCCTTCTATTATTAAAAATGTTATGTAATTTGTAGATCCAATTTCGATAGAGTACCATGGGCAGCACGTACAACTGTAAAATGATTGTATAATTATCGACACGTTACTCCTTGAAGGAAGCTGTTTGGAAAATTTGTAAGATTTGATATGGCCAACATTAAAAACGATTATAAAATTAATGTCTTTGGTTTCAAATGTTTCTGAGTTGCAGACACTTACAGGTACTATGCGCTCGTAGAACTATACTTAAAATTGCCCCAATAATAACTCCGTAATGTTGTTATAACTTTGTGAATAAGTCGGTATTTAAGCGAAGATATGAATTAATCATCATTATCATCATCATCATTAAGTATTAGACGGCAATAGCAGGTTCCGTCTTCGAAAGTAGAGAATTCTATCTTTCCTAGCCAAGATGCATCCAGCATATAGTTTGGAGCTTTCTAGTACTATTAATTTCCCACGTGTGTAGCCTACGTGTTGTTCCTTTAGAAGATACCTGCACAAACAGCGCTCAACGAGCGCGCGCGCTCTTTCGGAGCAGGAGAGCTGTGTTTTCCGCTCGCCGAATCGGAGAGGAAGATACGTCAGAATGACAAGACTTGCTATAGGTAGAGGAGAGGGAAACGACCACTCAGCTATCTAGTGGAGTGCAGTGCGTATTCTCAGTAACTGGTTCACGTTGCTTACCTACTGCTACAGTACGGTATGGAGGAATCTAAAAGACGGAAAAGTGGTGATCAGGCAAATTCTTTCAAAGTTGCATGGGAAAATGCTTATTTTTTCATAGCTGCAAGAGTAAATACTCGGTGCTTTATCTGTCACAACATTTTGAAAGGTAGAAAGAAATATAACATAATGCGTCATTACGAGTCCCAGACATAAAGATACTAAAGATATTAATCTTCAACAATTTAAATATCTCTCTTCAGGGAAAAGGCCAGCTCAGTGTTGATATGTGAATAAATTACGAGATTTCAGTCGTAAACTTACACTTTTCGTAAGTCAGTTTCGGGAAGGTAATATGGCTTACTTTCGAACGATAGAAACTGCTCGTGATGAAGCCATGTTAAACGATTATGTACAAATATTAATTGAAATTCAAAATGAATTTAATTCTAGGTTCCAAGATCTTGTCTTAAGGTCCACACCTGTGGAACAACGGTTAGCTCGTCTAGCCCCGAAACCAGGTGGCCCCGGTTCGATTCCCGGTCGGGTCAAGTTACCTGGTTGAGGTTTCTCCGGAGTTTTCCCTCAACTCAGTATGAGCAAACGCTGAGTAACTTTCGGTGTTGGACCCCAGACTCATTTCACCGGCATTATCACCTTCATCTCATTCAGACGCTAAATAACATAAGCTGTTTATAAAGCGTCGTAATTGGAAAGAAGTTTAAAGTTATTATTATAAATTCTTCAACACCAGTTGAAACAATGTCATATAAGTTACAGGTGGGCCTAGTTGGCGCAGTTGGTATAGCACTGGCCTTCTATGCCCGAGGTTGCGGTTTCGATTCCGGGCCAGATCGACTGCATTTAAATGTGCTCATATAACCTCGGCAGTTGCGAGCGTCGTTAAATAAAACAACATTTAACGATTTACAGCTCGGATTTATTGATCTTCAATGTGGCCTAAGGGCTAAAGATCGTTTGAATAATACTACTAGCCTGGTTGAGCTTTACAAGACTAAACATTAGCAATAATATCCACGACTACACAGGCTGGCTGTGAAAATGATTGCTATGTTTGGCTCAACATTTATATTTGTGAGCAACTGTTTTCTATAATCAACTTTAATAAAGGCAGGCATCGAACATCTGTAACTGATGTTTCATTACGATCAGTAGGCTACTGTTCCTTTCAGCTGACAACAGCATAAAACCTCGTTTTGATGTACTGATAAATAAAAATATAACAAAATGATAGCGTACATTTAAGTAGGTATAAAATTTCTATTATTTCTGTAAAATAAATATTTCTGTATTAATTAATAATAGTCGAAGATAGTTTTGCAAACACTGAACGGGAATTCATTTCATAAACACTCGTAATAGTACTGTATTTCCTTTTGTGTATATTTTGTACGAGATCACCCCTTCTTCCAGTCCACCCTTATACAGAGCGCAGCTAATATCTGCATCCTCTCGAGCTGTGAGCCTGCTCGGAGAGCGCAAACCTTGTGCAGGCCTGCTTTAGAACGTAGTCCTAGTTTAGAAGCGTAGTATTAATATTTAAAATGATAATTTTCTGTCGTTACACGAACTGATTCCATTTGAGTCGAAGTTGTAAGTCCAGTACGTGCCCTCTAGGAGTTTATGTTCAATTCGTTGAAAACTTGCGCCACTTGTAAAGGGAGCGAGCCTGAGAAGTAAGCAGCACACAAGTTACACTATAACTCAATCATTCCGGTCCCTCGCTGCTTCAAGAGGAGTTTGCAGCAAACAAGAGAAACCAACTTCACATAATCTCCAGGGCTACATTTCCACAAGACGGAAGCATCAAAGGCCTACACAACATAAATTTTTATCTACGAGCACGTTACACCGGATGAGTTATGTACACAGTTGAACAGTGTGACTGTTACTTATTTGTGAGACACTCCGCCAAGTTTATTCTGACAGATCAAGATAGCAAATCTCTTCACAAAAATTAAATTCCGTTTTATTGGCGTCCGTAAGTCGATGGGCCACTTTTAAAACTTTACTCATAGTTCAAATACTGAGTGTATAAAATAAATTGATAAGAGTATGGTACAAAATAAGAATGAAAAAAGAGACGGAAAATGAAGAGTGGATGAATTAGCGAAAATAGACGGAATAATGAAGTCGAATATCTTTTTTGATGAAATAAAGTGGATATATTATTGGCATTGAATGAATGGATGAAATGTTAAATGTTATGTTTTATTTAACGACGCTCGCAACTGCAGAGGTTATATCAGCGTCGCCGGATGTGCCGGAATTTTGTCCCGCAGGAGTTCTTTTACATGCCAGTAAATCTACTGACATGAGCCTGTCACATTTAAGCACACTTAAATGCCATCGACCTGGCCCGGGATCGAACCCGCAACCTTGGGCATAGAAGGCCAGCGCTATACCAACTTGCCAACCAGGTCGACTGAATGGATGAATTAAGGCCTATATCGAAAGGATGCTTGAATAACTGAGATCGAGAATGGATTATGATAGTGATCGCCTGAAATAATTATGAAAAATATCGAATGTATAGATCAGCCATGGCGAAAATTTGACTCACGAGCACATTGTGGCTCGCAATGATAACTGTGCATTTCTCTTACTTCCTGCCTTCCCCAACTACCACCCTCTCACTCACTGTAATCAAACTCCGTTCCCTTTGCTTATTTGTCTCTGACCTGCGAGTGGCGTATCGTCGCAATCTCTCTCGAAACCATGTACCTCTACTAAAACGAAAGTTTCACGGAGGGTGGGCGGACGCATTTTTTTTTTTTTTGCTGCCAATATGATGAGACTATTAAATGTATGGTTTGTTCACAAATATTACGAGGAAAACGGTTGTATAACATAAAACGGCATTATACTAAATGTCACTCATGAAATATTAAAAGGTTAAATGTTATTATTATTATTATTATTATTATTATTATTATTATTATTATTATTATCTCTGTACGTCGATCCTTTTTCAGCAGATGTACGAATAATGCGGATAGATCTTCAATTCAAACTCACAGATTTACAATGTGATGTTAAATGAAAGCTAGATGTAAGGACTTGGCAAATGTTGAATTTTTCAAATCTTTCCCAAAAAATAAATATCCGAAGCTTCGTTCTTTCGCTTGCTCTGTTGAAGCCATGTTCGCTACAACTTACGTTTGTGAAAAATTATTTTCAAAAATGAAAATATAAAAACCAAATTTAGATCACGACTGAGAGACAAATACCTTCGTGATCAACTACGACCGGCAGTAAGTGACATAATTCCTTATTTTGAAACTCTGTCGAAGAGGCATTCTGATGACAGTTAATAGGTTGTGATAATGTGTCCTATGTTTTTTTGTTCATTTCTTTCTTCGTTACATGTACTAAACATTAGTTTGTAACCTTATACTGTATAAAATTATATTTAAGTCCTTAACATAAGGAAAATAAAATCCGTTAATAAGTCAGATAGTTGCTTCACTTCCCTTTCAGGTGTCCGCCTCCCTCCATAGGTGCTATGCACTTTGCAGGTTACACAGTGGCTCGGCGCACGATGACATTTTCGACACGGTTGGTATAGATCATTTATGAAAAAGGCTAAAAGAATATATTATGACAGAGATCGAAACGATGGATTACGAAATAAATAGAATGGATAGATTATGAAAGGCATTGAACTAGTGAGTTATGAGAGACATGGAGTAAATAGATACTGAAAGAGATCGAATGAATTGATTATGATAAAACTTAGATCGAATCGATGGATGACGAAAGAGATCGAACTGATGGTTTATTGAATATGTCGAGCAATTGGATGACGACAGAGATCGACCGGATGGATTATGAAGAGATTAACATTCAATTTTGTTACGAAAGGGATCAAATGAATGGATTGTGAAAGAGGTCGAACGGAAGGAACATAAAAGAGGTGGAACGGGTGAATTATGAAACAGATCGAACGGATGGCTTATGAAAGAGATAGAACGGGTGGATTATGAGATGAGCCGTTCAGAGCAGAAGTGATGTAAGTCAAAAATGGGTAATGAGGGTTAAAGTAAACATTCTGTAAAATACAGCGCAAAGTAGCAATTAATATTCTTTTTTTTTTTAACTATTAGTAGTCAGTAGATAGCACGAAGGACATTTTAATTGCTACTTTGCGCTGTATTTTACAGAATTTGTACTTTAAACCTCATTACCCAATTTTGACTTACACCACTTCTGCTCTGAACGGCTCAGATAGAACTAATGGGTTATGAAAGACATCAAATTGATTATAATAGGAAGAGAACGGATGGATTATGAAAACATACAACCAATGGTTAATGAAAGAAATACAACCAATGGATTACATGCAACATATAGGGCTAATGGCTGAGATCGAACGGATACAATATGATGGGGTCGAACGGACAGATTATGATGAGATTGAACGAATTAATTATTATGGGGTCGAGTGGATGGATTATGAAAAAGATAGAAGTACCTAATGGTTTATCAAAGAGTTACAACCAATGGATTATGGAGAACATATAATAACTGGAATACGATAGGTAAGCATGACATTTTATTTTCAAAATTTTTCATGAGAAATTAATAAAATATCGTAATTATCGTTAAGAATGTTACAGTAATTTCTTGATAACTTTGTGCCATGTAATGTCATACACTCATCCAGAATCTTAATTAACAATAAACATTATTAGTAACATTCATGTAGAAATAAAGCTGTTAATAATAATAATAATAATAATAATAATAATAATAATAATAATAATAATAATAATAATAATAATAATAATAATCCGTGACGCCACAGCCCTTGAAAGACCCAGACCGACCAGCCCGACCAGCCGACTGCTGGCCTTACATACACATGCCGAAACAGAGGTCGACGATCATCCAACAAGAATAGAGGTATCGTGTGGTTAGCACTATGATCCCCCAGCCGTTATAGCTGGTTTTCGCAACCGGATTTCGCTATCTATAGTAGCTCCCCAAGTGAATCATGATGCTGGGTAGGCACGGGTCCCATACACAAACTGAAATTTTATGAGAAAATTACTTCCCCCCCTGAAGATTCGAACCAGAGCGCATTCCGTGACGCGAGGCATAGGCAGGTTGCTTTAGTGCTTTAGACCAAGGAAAATAGAATAGAAGGTACTGGGCATCAGAAACAACCCCTCTGCTCGTGACGTCATCTGCCGTCGATAAATCAATGCGTAAATAATCAATAAATCAATAAGTAAATAAACAGAATGTAATGTTCAAAGTAATTTTTAATAACGAAGTATATACGTAGTGTGCGTGCATATCAAAAGGCTTTCTAGTTTCAGATATGGACAGTGATTTGAGCGTGATCCAGTTGACGTAGGACATTATTTATACAGTTATT
This sequence comes from Periplaneta americana, assembly GCA_025594305.2. Lineage (NCBI taxonomy): Eukaryota > Metazoa > Arthropoda > Insecta > Blattodea > Blattidae > Periplaneta > Periplaneta americana. The sequence continues at coordinate 30,421,978 of JAJSOF020000039.1, forward strand.
ATAATGTTTATAATATTTATAAATTTTAATAATAATAATAATAATAATAATAATAATAATAATAATAATAATAATGGCTTTATTTAACCTGGCAGAGTTAAGGCCGTAAGGCCTTCTCTTACACTCAACCAGGATTGAAACTTGCTTACATAGTTGAACATAAAACTGGATCGGAATTAAGTAATTACATACTGATACAATTTATGTACATAATGAGATCAAATGAAGTAATTACATAAAAATTTACCTCATAAAATAAAAATAAACATAGTGGAATGCATATTAATGTTGTTAGAATCAAATACGAATCACATAAAACAGAAGCCGATAATTCAATTAAAAAAAATGTACACAGTAAAAATAAAAATAAACACATTAGTATACATATTAGTATTAGATTACAATTAAGTATGATTTACATAATTAGCTAAACCAGAAACCGACAATTGAATAAAATGTACACAAAAAAACAGATGAATAGTAAATAAAACAACACAGTGGGATACATATTGGCGTTAAGTGATAAATGAACACGATTTACATGATTACACAATAAAAATAGGAAACAAAAAAATAAAATAAAAATAAATACAGTGGAACATATTCCATTAAATATTTGCAACTCATCATAAGATATTTTTCTAATTTACATTTAAAGAAAATTAAAGTTCGGCAGCCCTTGACTTCAGGCGGCAGAGAATTCCAGTGTCGAGAAGTAGCAACAGTGAAAGATGAAGAATAAAGAGATGATGTGTGGAGTGGTATTTCTAGCGTGTTATATTGTGACCGAGTATTTATGTTATAATACCGAGAAAGACTGTGGAATCGGACAGATAAGTAAGAGGTAGTAGAAGTGTGCAGAATTCGGTATAAGAGAGAAAGGGATTTTATTGCTTAGGTTGTAGTTATACCAAAAACATAAAATCAGTTTGAATATTCACTCCGTTTCTTTTCTTCTTTTTCTTTTTTAAACTATATCTGATAATAGAAGCCGCCAAGTAGTTCCATTTTATAGACACGAATACATTTATTGATTAGGAAAAGAACCAAACCAATACACCATTTCATTATATGGAGTCTTAGCTTATTGTTATAGTTCTAGAAAATATATTACGAGTATCTTTATGTGTGGCCTGTATACATTTTTATAAAAATATGAATCATTATTAAAAAAAAATCATATTTCTTCTGGGCACATTTTCCAATATAATTTCAGAAAAATTGGGCACATATATTTTAGCAATATAATAATAATTTATTTAATCTGACAGGATTAAGGCCATAAGGCCTTCTCTTCCATCCTACCAGATAGCACATATAAATACAAAAAAGAAATACAAACACTGATGAAAATGATACAAATTAAGTTAAAGCCCTATAGAGGGTCAACAGAGTCAAAAGTACATTATAGAGCTCTCATCGAGCTAATACAACAAAAAGAAAGAAAACAGAGATAGCAATGATGATATTGATAACTGACAATAATAATAATAATAATAATAATAATAATAATAATAATAATAATAATAATAATAATAATACAACAAAGAGAAAGAAAACAGATAGCAATGATGATATTGATAACTGACAATAATAATAATAATAATAATAATAATAATAATAATAATAATAATAATAGTAAATACATTACATATTAATTTTCAATTTTACAACAGCATAGTTACAATATTTACTATATGTCATGGGTTAAGGTGAAGTTGTGCAACCTGACATGTGTTCAACAAGCAATTCCACGAACTAGAATGTGATTTTTAAATTTAAATTTGAATTTTGATATCGTCCGACAGTCTCTGACGTGGTCAGGGAGAGAATTCCAGAGGCGTGGAATAGATATGCTGAAAGATGATGAGTAGAAGGATGTTCTGTGCAGAGGTATAGAGAGAAGGTACATGTTCCGGGTTCGAGGTAGTGAAAGGTAAACAAAACGAGATGCTAGGTAAGAGGGTGTGGAGGTGTGGATGATTTTAAATAGTAATAAGAGAGAGTTGAAGAATCTTCTTTCTTTAAGTGGACTCCAAGAGAACAATTCTAGTGACGGTGTTACATGATCGAATTTTCTAATGTTACAAACGAAACGAACGCAGATATTGTGAACACGCTGTAGTCTATGGGGAAGATCAGTATTTAGATTCGTGAATAAAGAATCGCAATAATCGAAGTGGGGCATCACTAAAGTTTGGATCAGATTCTTTTTAAGGCTGAGAGGTAAAACATTGGTTAAGTGTTTGAGGGAATGAATTATGGAAAAAGTTTTCTTACATATGTAGGTCACTTGACTTTGAAAATTTAAATTTGAATCTAAATATACCCCTAAATTTTTTACTGTCTTACTATATGTAATTGTAGTATTATTTATTTTTGTATTTGATACAGTGGCTAGATCTATTTTGTTTAATGCTCGTTGGTGGCCCATTATTATAGCTTGTGATTTGTCTGGGTTTAGTCTGAGTCCAAATTTTTGCGCCCATTGAGCTACAGATGCTAGATCTTCATTAATTCTGGTCACAGAGTCATTGATTGTACAAGTTCGGGAGTGAATGTAAAGTTGTAAGTCGTCAGCATATAGGTGGTGTTTTGAATATTTTAAGATCTTTGTTACGTCGTTTATATAAAGCGTAAAAAGTAATGGCCCAAGAACCGAGCCCTGAGGGATTCCGGCCTTGACGGTACGCCAATTGGAATAATGACCACCGGCTGATACGCATTGTTGGCGTTCGCGAAGGCAGGAATCGAACCAAACAACGGCACTGTTAGAAAGATTGTAGTTTTTTAGTTTGCATAAAAGGAGATCCGTGTCAACTGTGTCGAAAGCTTTGCTGAAGTCTAGTAATGTCAGTAGTGTTAATTCTCCTCTGTCGCTGGCTTCTCGAGTGTCTTCAATCACTTTTAAAAGAGTAGTAGTAGTATTATGTCCTGCACGGAAACCAGATTGGTAGTCGTCAAGTAAGCAATGCTCATAGAGGTAGTCAGTCAGTTGCTTATGTACTACGCGCTCCAGTGCTTTTGACAGAGCTGGTAAGATGCTAATTGGTCTGTAGTCGTTTGGGGATTCAGGAATTTTATTTTTCGGGATAGGTCTAATGAGGGCTTGTTTCCAAAGTCGAGGATATGTAGAGGTTATGAGTGAGGCGTTAAAAATGTGGGTCAAGGTTGGTAGTATTACGTCAATAATTTTCTGGAGCAGTTTTATTCCAATCCGATCTGATCCTTCAGCTTTGGTCGAAATACGCTTTATTGCCTTCTTTACGTCATCATGTGAAAGGTACAGAAAGTGAAACTTTTCCCTCTCTGGTAGGGTAATACTGTTTAGTTCGTCAATTGTATGTTGTTTTGTTCTTTCGTTCACGCCCGTTGTTTGTGTCAAAACAAAGTGGTCATTCAGTTCGTCTACTATGAATGGTGTCCCGTCTACCTGAGTCTTGCTGCGCCCTAAGCCTATTGTTCGTAAGTTCTTCCACAGGTCGGCTGAATCTGAGTCTGGTGTTATAAGTTCATGGAAAAACCTCAGTTTTGCATTTCTTATTGCCTGAGTCGTTTTGTTTCGTAACTGTCTATAATGTTGAAGATTTGCGTCAGTTTTATCATGTCTGTACTTACGATGTGCCACGTCTCTAGAAGTCATTACGGTCTTGATTTCAGTAGTCATCCAGGGGGCAGGAGCTCTCTTAACACGTCTCGTCTGAATGGGCGCGTGATTGTCGAATAACGATAATATATAATCATTAAGTCGGTCAATTTTTTCGTCTACTGTCCGTAATGTCCAGATAGTATGCCACGGTACTTTCAGCGCGTCTGCAGTTAATGCTGTATCGTCAACACGTTTTAAGTCACGGAATGTTACGGTTTTGTGCGCTGGCTTGGGACATTTGAGAGAATATGTGAGATAGATTATATCGTGACCTGATATGCCTGAAGCTGCACACTGACTGTGATTTAATACACAGTCAGGATTATTTGTAGTTATAACGTCAAGTAGAGTTTCACTATGCTGAGTGTGATGTGTCGGTTTGAGGGGAAGTACAGTCATATTACACGACTGGAAAACTGTCAGTAGTTGTCTAGTAGAATAGTCTTCAGTTGCAATTAGATTTGTATTTAGGTCATCCATCATTACAACGTGTTCATAATTAGGAAGAACATTGACTAAAGCTGCTTCAATAGAAGCGATGTCATTTATGCTGGGCGGTTGATAGATAACACAAACAAGACATTTAGAGAAAGATAAATTGATTTCTACGAATAACATTTCAGCGTGAGCAGTAGGTCTAACTGATGTAATTTTTCAACAATATACCGGTACAATGACAATTGCAGAAATTACAAAAAAATCAGTAGCGCGTCGTGTTCATTACATTAGATTATATTTAATTACCATGTGTTGCATTACATCACATTTAATTATACTTACTTATAGCTTTTAAGGAACCCAGAGGTTCATTGCCGCACGTTATCGGGCAAGATTAATCCAGTCTCTACAACAGCGACTATTTGCAGTGTGCACCTTTGGGCTAGCTTCTCTTAGAAGCGGATAAGACATTGCGCTAGCGTGCATTCGTGATTGCTGGTGGGTATGCTTCCTCCCTCCCCTTTCTGCACGACGGTGCATATTCAGATACACTTCTTACGGGTTACCCATTTCAGCGAGTGCTGACGACCACTGCTTTACAATCATATCCCACCTCCTGCAAATGCATTTGTATATTATCCTCCCATCTACGTCTCGGCATCTCCAAAAGATTTTTTTTTTTCCTCTGGCCTCCAAACTAACACTCTATATAAATTTCTCGACTCGCCCATACGTGCTGCATGCCCTCCCCATATCAAACGTCTGGATTTAATGTTCCTAATTATGTCAGATGAATATAATGCATACAGTTCAGCGATATGTAACTTCCATTCCCCTGTAACTTCATCCCTCTTAGCCCCAAATATTTTCCTAAACACCTTATTCTCAAACATCCTTAACCTCTGTTCCTCTCTCAAATTAAGAGTTCAAGTTTTACAACCATACAGAACAACCGGTAATATAACTGTTTTATAAATTCTAACTTTCAAACTTTTTGACAACAGACTAGATGACAAAGTTTCTCAACCGGATAATAACAGGCATTTCCCATATTTATTCTGCTTTTAATTTCCTCCCGTGTGTCATTTATATTTGTTACTGTTGCTCCAAGATATTTGAATTTTTCCACCTCTTCAAAAGATAAATCTCCAATTTTTATTTCATTTCGTGGAATATTCTGGTAACGAGACATAATCATATACTTTGTCCTTTCGGAATTCACTTCCAAACATCTCTTTACATGCGTCAAGTAAAATTTCCGCGTTTTCCCTAATCGTTTGTGGATTTTCTCCTAACATATTCACGTCAATTGCATATAGACAAGCAGCTGATGTAACCCGTTCAATTCCAAACCCTCTCTCTTATCCTGGACTTTAACTAATGGCCTATTCTAGAGTAAAGTTAAAAAGTAAAGGTGATAGTGCATCTCCTTGCTTTAGCCCGCAGTGAATTAGAAAAGCATCCGACAGAAATTGACCTATTCGGACTCTGCTGTACGTTTCACCGAGACACATTTTAATTAATCGAACTAGTGTCTTTGGAATACCAAATTCAATAAGAATATTATATAAAACTTCTCCCTTAACCGAGTCATGTGCCTTTTTGAAATCTATGAATAACTTATGTACTCTACCATTATACATCCAATATCTGTCGAATACAAAAAATCTGATCAATGGTCGATCTATTACGCCTAAAACCACATTGATGTTCCCCAATAGGTACATATGGAGTTAATGTTCTGGAAAGAATATTGGACAATATTTTGTATGACCTCAACAAAAGTGATATTCCTCGAAAGTTACTACAGTTAGTCTTGTCTCCCCTTCTTAAAGATAGGTACAATTATGGACTCCTTCCACTTTTCTGGTACAATTTACTTTCTCCAAATAGCAAGTACAAGCTTATGAATTTCGCTAGATAATGCGCTACCACCCTCCTGTATTAATTCTGCTGGAATTTCATCGATATCTGGAGATTTCTACTTTATCAGCTTCATTTCCACTCCAGAAACTGTGGTTCGGATATGAATGGCTCAGCTGTGGTCGTGCCAGAGAATCAGTTCCATTCCGAGGCTTATCTTGTAGCTTCGTACGAAACATTTAATTATAGTGCATTAAATGTAATCACACTGCATTATATTAAATTACGTTATATTTAATTGCATTACATTAGTGTTAGCTTATCTTATTATGCAGCATTTAATTACACACATTACATTGAACTATCTTGTATAAGGCTACGTTCCATTTCAGTAAAATTCGTCCGTTACATTACACTGCATTTCATTTTACTACAGTGCATTTGACTAAAGTTGAAATCTAGGTTATGTTTGCTCAAATGGCGTATGCTGCAACCGTGGAGAGAACGTGACTCGCGAGACATTGTGGCTCGCAGCGATAGCTGTGCTTGCTTCTAACCTCCGCCAACCACCACCCTCTCACTCACTGGAGTCAAACCCGTTCCATTTGTATTTGTCTCTGACCTGCGAGTGGCATATGTCTCTCTCGAAACCATGTACGAAAGTTCCAAGTAGGAGCGGAGGACGCATTTTTTTGCTGTCGATATGATGAGAATATTAAATATATGATTTGTTCACAAGTATTACGAGGAAACGGCTGTATAACATAAAACGGCATTATACTGTACTACATGTTACTGATGAAACATTAAAAGATTAAGTGTTATTGTTGTTATCATCATCATCATCATCATCATCATCATCATCTGGACGTCGACCCTTTTTCAGTAGATGTACGAATAATGCGGTTAGCTCTTCAATTTGAACTCACTGATTTAATATGTGATGTCAAATGAAAGATAGTTGTAAAGACTTGAGTGTACCTCGTTTTACCGTGACAACGCTTTTTAGTTTCTTTAGCACTTTGATTATTATATTATTTGTCTTTGTTTTATGAAGAATTATAGATAAGGGCGCAAATAGCCACAGTAGCTGACGCGCCCTTTTCAAACCCTAATACTACTACCGTAAGGACTTGACAAATGTTGAACTTTCAAATCTTTGCCAAAAAATAAATATCCGAAGCTTCGTTCTTTCGCTTGCTCTGTTGAAGCCATGTTCGCTACAATTTACGTTAATGAAAAATTATTTTCAACAATGAAAACAGTAAAGAGCCAAATTTAGATCACGACTGATAGACAAATACCTTCGTGATCAACCACGACTGACAGTAAGTGACATAATTCCTGATTTTGAAACTCTTTCGCGGAGACATTCTGATGACAGTTAATACTGTAGGTTGTGATAATGTGTCCTATGTTTTATTGTCCATTTCTTTCTTCGTTGTACGTACTAAACATTAGTTTGTAACCTTATACTGTATAAAATTATATTTAAGTGCCTAACGTAAGGAAAATGAAAATCCGTTAATAAGTCAAACAGTTGCTTCACTTCCCCTTCGGGTGTCCGCCTCCCTCAATAGGTGTATGCACGTTGCATGTTACACAGTAGCTCGGCGCACGATTACATTTTCGCCACGGCTGGCGTATGGTTATGTTATCTAGGTTATGTTTTCTGAAGCGGCGTATGGTCTTGCATTACAGGTTCCTGTATCGGAGGTTCCGCGCTCGCAAGGGCGAGGGATACGAGGGCGTTCTACAAAGGGAAGAGAGCTCGGATCCGCTGGCCGTGAAATCCCTCTCAGCCAGTGGCAACCTGCTCACAGATGAGGTGAGCCATGTCAACTTTCTGTTATATTTCTGTACTTAAAGCGGATGGAAGATTCAGCAGCAGTGCTATGGTATAGTAGGCCTGACAACAGTGCTTAAAGTGGGCCGGTATGAGCCGGGTAGCTTACGAACCTGCATAACAAACCGGTATTGATACCGTTAATGAGATCGATAAAATGTGAATTTAATATAGGCCTGCCTTTGTATAATAATATCATACATCCCAGTTTATTTTATTTTATTTACATTTAATTACATATTATGAATACGAATAAATCTCTTCTTTATACTCATTTTAATGCAGCTGTTAAACATTTTTATATAAAGGTTCAACAACTTCTAATAATTCGGGATGGACATGATTCACATAATACTAGGCAGATATAAGACGAGTCGGTATGCTACGTTAACCATGCCAGCTGCAGGGCATGTCGTTTAAATTCTAATTTTTCGTTATAGTTGGAAATGTAAAAACCGTTTCATTCTCCACAAGCCTCAGGCTAGTTTAGATTAGGGATGGGAGGTTTTTCGAAAATAACCGGTTACTGGTTAACCGGTTATTTTAAAATTAATTTCACCTGAAGGAAATTAACCGATCAAAAAAACCGGTTATTTTCCGGTTATTATTTTTTTAACATTTTAATGTCAAGAAATTAGTCTGGAAAAAAATGACAGATTATTTACAATAGAAATCAAATAACAATTAGCAATCAACTGTAAACCAACTAGAATATAGTTGAAACAACATCATTAAGTGCTGAAGATCATCAATGGCGTTTTTAAACAGAATAAAAAAAATAAGAGGCTATGAAATTGCATTTAGTTAAATATTTCACTCACATTAGTGTCGTGGGTAAGATAAATAAAAAATAACACAAATTCCATAACTGTTACAATAATAATCTTGATTAAGACATATTCTGACGGGCAATCTATTCTCCTACGAGTATAACCAATAAATACTGAAGTCAAAATATCTCGCCGTTTCAAATGCATCAATACCCGCAGATACTATATTATATTATATTATAAGCCAATAATAGAAAGTCGGCGATTAAGATAGGCTAGGTTATTGACATTAAATCGAAGTCGGACTTCATTTTGCCATCTATGGACAGACGAAGTAAGGCAGTAACCCCATCCTATCTAGGAATGGCCTACGGGACAATTTTTATACAGAATATATTACATAGAGTACAGAATAATAAAAATAAACTATGTTCGACTGATGTTAAATATCAGGTAAGCTTAAAATATTTTATTCAGTGTTTATTTTAAAAAATAACAGGTCGTTCGGTTATTGAGGGAAATAACTGGTTATCAGGTTAAATCGGCAAGCAAAAACAATCGGTAATTAACCGGTTAACATTACGAAAATAAGCTGTTATCGAAATAATCGGTTATTTTTGCCCATCCCTAGTTTAGATTGGTACCTGGGCACTTCTAATCAATTTGTGAACCTCTCGAGGTAAGTAAACTGGAAGAAACGTCACGAAATTGTACCAAACTCAAACAAAAATATACCGTAAATAAACATTTTTTTCTAGCCTCCACGGTAGTCTAATAGCCAGAGCGCTATACTTATAATCCTGTGGACCCGGGTTCGATCCCCGGAATACCTTCTATTTATAATTTATTTTGGGCAAACTAGTGGTCCAGGTAACACAGGGGTTTTCTCCTTGAGCTTCAGTTCCCTTGTGGCATACCAACAACTCTCCATCGTCATCTCTTTGCGGGTGTAGCGTAGACCAGCCTCCTATGACGCACCCTGGGCGACTCTATCGGTAAATTCTACATTATTGGTTTCACATGGGTGAGTGACGAACAGTCAAGTACCCGCCATTAGTAAAAGGAAAAGCGTCTTCCTTCATTATCAGCATTAGCTTATGCAGGAAGGTTAACTCCGAATTGGATCAGTATAGCTTATGTGTTTTTGAACAAACTCGGCTTTTTTCCTCTGAATATGATAAAACATTTATCATAATATTATTACTATTAAAAACAGAACATGAATTCATTATCAGAAGTGCCATTGACCTCGTCAGAATCAGATTCTGATTATCCAAACACACCCATCCAGGTGACAGAACAGAAAGGATGTCAGAATAAATTAAGAAGGGCCCTTATCGATCTAAAATTTGTTTCCCACTTACAAGGAGAGGACACGCTCTGTATATCATCGATTAATAAAATGTGAGATGAAAGTATAAGACGTACTGTTTAAAATCATACCTGGTATAGTGGCCAATGACCCTTCATTTTGGAAATATTGGCTATTGTTTGTGACATATTTTCTGTTAGGTGCCTATACTATGCAACAGAGTAGCTCATATGGTTGGATGCTGAGTTGTCATCCAGGCAACCCCAGTTTCAATCCTAATGCCTTCTCATTTTTAAAACTTGATATTATTATTATTATTATTATTATTATTATTATTATTATTATTATTATTATTATTATTATTATTTTATTTTATATGTGAAAGAGCAGCCATTCTTCTAATTCTGGACTCATGGGAAGGGCAGGTAAATCCTCCTTTGTATGTTGAAATATTTACAAATGAAGAAAATGAAGTAACGTGCAACCTTAAAGTGATTTTACCCAAATATGCTGGATTATGCCAGTCCTGTGATGTTTATCTTTTTAGACAGGTGAAGATTTTTATCAAAAATTTTTCAAAATAGCTCTTTCCTTTTACAAACTGGACGACAAATTGCTTCAAGGGTGGGTGTCCTCAAAATTCACTCCTTAATTTACTTTCAGTTGTCAGCTCCTATATTCAAAGCCATGTTGCAATAGACGTGGTATGCATCAAAATTAATAAACGAACGAGAAGTGTTTATGAATGTGAAAGATGTCTGTTTCGCAGCAGAAGTGCGGAAAAATGTGTGTGACTGTGGACAACCTTCTTTCATTTGCTGTGCATGGTGCAGGAAATATGTATGTTTTGTGTGTTTTTATGATATTTATCATAATGAAACATGTACAAAATGAAGTGGAATAGAAACAGAACAGACACCAGTGACCTGCCTATGTGAGCAATATTTCTTTGTTTATCCTTTACAATACAATGTTAGTTAATTAGTAATTTGTTTAAAACATGACGAAGCGTCCAATACATTGAGAAATATGATATATGTAAATAGATTACTGTATTCACACCATTAGTCATTACTAAAAGAAAAAAAAAATTAGAACCAGTTAAGATTCGAACTCAGGTTCCCTGAATAACAACTCAGCACCCAACCATGTGAGCTACGGTTTTGCACAGTCCAATGCTTTCCTATTAGGCACCTAACGGAAGTATGTCACAAACAATAGCCAATATTTCCAAAACGAGGGGTCATTGGCCACCCATACCAGGTATGACTTTAAACAGTACGTCTTGTACTTTCAACTCACACGATCTTATTTCATTTGGTGATATACAGAGCGTATCCTCTCCTTGGTAGTAAAATAGAAGAAAAGAGTTTGAAGAAGATTTGGTATAGCCATAAGTCAAATGTATCCAAATTGAGTTTTTTTTGCTAATTACTGTCCTATAGGGATAGATATAGGCTATCATGTTGTAGAAAAATACCACAAGTCAAATGGTATTTCTGTCGAGATATGTGCGCTTGAAAATCAGGTTTCGTGGAGAAGGCCCAGAAGTCAGTTAAAGACTGACACAGAATGAACAATACTAGGTATAGCCTAAGCTGTTGTGTTTGGTAAATTAATTATTTTGTGTCTGAATTTTGGATTGGCTAGAATAATGTTGCTATCTTGTCTAATGTATTATTGTAGTAGATTATTTGATGGAGAACTTCACTATTTATATCCCTAGTAACATTTCATACAGGTTAAAGGTAAATTTGTTCACATGAAGCAAAGCTTCTAAATACAGGTTTTGAGAATCAAATTCGTATTAATATGTAACTAAATTTTCAATTATTTCATGAAATAAAGGGATTGTTTTGTTAAATCTTTACCAAACTAAGCCAAACATTTTCAAATAGGAATATTGAGTCATATTCTATTTAAAAATATTCTTTTGCATTCAGAAATATTCAATATGTTTTACCAACATTTCCCATTTCAAATATTCCAATTTTTAACTCGTGTATTTTTAAACAGTTTTTTGTGTTTCTCCAAAACTTTGTATATCGTGACTTAAGGAGTTTATCAAAAAACCGATTCAATTGTGGTGATTTGAATACAGTGTTTCTGTAGACTTAGGCATATGTCTTTATTGTTGCGTAAAACCACAGTGCGATAAATGAACATCTAGACTTTTCTTGTATTAGTAGGGATTTCAAGAGTTGGAACAAAGCTCATGAATATTTCCATAATCATTAAAACCCAAAGGACATCAAAAGGCGTTTTTGTTATGTAGATTTTATTTCCCAAATCTTCAATTTTAACCTATGATTATCTCAAAATATCTATCCAAAAAGTTAAATAATGCAAATGTCACTCCAATTCATAATTCTCTGTAGATAAAAACAAAATAACTTGTATTAAACTTGGATAAAATACTATCAAAATGCATTCAACATAGATTAGACCTAGTTAATTATTTACAAAAAATATTTTATTCAGCAATCAATGTGTTTTCTGGACAACAAAAGAACTATTAACAAAGAAAATACTAGGGCAATCAATAAGTAATGGCAACAATGCTGCAAATCATTGCTCCTAGCGGTAACCATTGAAATCTTGCACTACGTAATAGAGCAGCGATTGTTTCATAAATTTGTAATATTGAAAGTCTCGAAGTAGCCATATTTTGTAAATACAGTGGCTGTTTCTGATTTGTAGTAAACAATACAGCCCTAAAGGTACGAACAAAGGTGCTTCATAAAAATCCAAGCTGCAAGAGAAAAACATGTAACTCAGTGCTTTGGGGCATTACAAGAAGTCTGTGGGAAATAAGTCCTACCATAGTCAACTATTGCAAGTTGGGTGGAAGCGAGGCATTCACCTTCAATGAAGAGTTGACATCCGAAGAGCTTTAGATTGATCAGTGAGAGAGATGCCCAGAAATGCTGCTGGAGATGGCGTTCGCCGTCTTCCAAGAATTTGGCAATGTATTGTTGACATGGCAGGAGACTATATTTGAAGTATGTAATGTCAAAAGTAACCTAAATAAATTTAGTGTCAAACAGTCACTATGTTACCATTACTATTCGAATGTCTTTGTACCTAATAAATGAACTAGATGCTGGCAACAAATCTTTACAGGAATATTTTGTTTGAATTAGGGGCTTCTAATGATATTGTATAGCTTCATGACTCCTGAGACATTTGTTTTATTTTTAAAGTTCAATATAATTTCTACACTTCGAAAAGAGACACTGAAATGAGGAAAAATGCTGAAAAAATTCTGCAGGTTACAGTTAAGGCACAAATGCAGGTATATTATACTATACTTCTGGTCTATGCACATACATCCCCTCGACTCTACAGCAATGTAAGCATCACCTATACGCAGACGATTTACAAATCAAATCTATATCCATACACTCCCTGACTCATTCAATGACACAATACAAAATCTTAACGAGGACCTTGAATCTATATCTGCATGGGCCAGAAAGTTTGGTTTGACTCTCAATGCAAGAAAATCACAAGCGATTCTAGTGGGACATCAACGTCTATTATGCAATATTACTCCTGCTCTTCCAGTCAAGTTAATCGACATAATAATCCATTTTGCTTCCTGTGTTGAAAACCTTGGAGTTTACTTTGATACACATTTAAACTGGTATAACCAAGTAACCCATATATCAAAAAAGTGCTTTCCATACTACATTCCTTAAACAGCATTCGAAAATTCCTTCCGCTATCACTCAAGAAAATACTAGTGGAAACACTAGTAATGCCCCACTTCGATTATTGTGATTTTCTACTGACTGACCTCAATGTCAACCAGTCGCAAAAATTACAACGTGTTCATAATTCTTGTGTTCGCTTCGTCTGCGATGTCCGTCGCGCTGACCACATTACCCCAGCCTTCCAAACTCTAAACTGGCTATGGCTTAACGAACGTAGAAATTTTCATTCTCTTGTTCTCCTTTTCCAAGTCCTTCACACTTATACACCTACCTACCTTGCCTCCCGTTTCAGTTACCTGTCATCATATCATAATCTCTTCATACGCACGCAAAATAGCCACATACTAGCCATGCCAACACATAAGACATCATCGTATTAATCATCATACACAATCTCGCTCTCGCGCTTGTGGAATACTCTACTCAGTGACATCAGAAACTGTCGGAATTTAGTAGCGTTCAAAAGCAAGCTTATTAAGCATTTTCTAACTGCGTAGAGTAGGTTTAATTTGTACTTAATCAATAAAAGAAATGCTTCTCACTTCTTAACTTTTACAATAAACTGCCTAGCTTTTATTAATCAATTAATCTTTTAGTACTTTGATTTTTATTGTATTTGTAAATGTAATATTAATAGTAATTATAATTGTAATTGTATTCTTAATATTGTAGTTGTAATCCCCTGGTAGAAGGGAAGAGAAGGCCTGATGGCCTTATCTCTACCAGGTTAAATAAACAAATAAATAAATAAATAAAATGAATAATACATCTATCATAAATATATATAAAGTATGGTATAGTATATTATGCTTACAGGACTCAGGAGGATAGGCTTACTATGTTGAATATAAAAATGAATAAATACAATGTGTAATATATAAGAATACAGGATATTTTCAATGCAGCCTAGCTGTAGTTCCAGGTCACGAAATTTACAGCGCAAGGGACAATACTAATGAAAAATCTCTAGCTCCGCCTATGCATGAGTGCGATGAAAACTCCTCTTTATATCTACTCATTTTAAAGAAGTTGCTATAAATTTTTATATACAGGTTCAACCAGTGGCGGTGCGTCAATAAGAGCACAAGAGCACATGAACACTTTGTTTCCATTAATGCACGACTAGTTTTATTATTTAATACCGTATTGACGTAGTGGGGATGTATAATATCAGAATCGAGTATTTTAAACTTCTCGCATCTTGCATAAACTTCTTATGTAAACTTGGCAACATGTATTCACGTACAAGCCGTGCTCTCTTCAAGAAGGTTACAGGAATTTCACACATACGCGGAAGAAAATTGTCTTTCGCTGACCGCTTATGACTCGTCAAGAGCACAAAGCGTTAAGTGAACAGTGAATATACCCTACAGATGTCAGGTGCATCGATGCCTATCGTTCACGTCCTATATCTCGAGGAGGAAATTTAATAGTCTGTGTCTTAGCCTGTAGGTGTCAGCAATTCTTACAGTCGGAACGTTTATTTTGTGTGGATGTGTGTACAGTGTTGCTACGAGAGTGTATTAAATTAAGATATTGAGAGCCATCGTAATTTTTGGGGTCAATCATTTAAGGGGATATGTATGATTTTTTAAACTTCCACAATTTTAGGCCAAAATTTGTGAAATTTAAACTATATAAACAGATTTATAATAATATCATCTGCACAAAATTTGGTGCAATTAGGTCTAATAGTTTTGTAATTATATTTTTAAGTATATTTTTATATTGACGTTACTAAAAAAGCTCCTTGCATCAAAGTTTACAAAACGTTTACTTCATATTTGCTCAAAATCCTGAATATAGTTATTGGAATAAAAGTGAATTAGCTTTTTGAGCTTAGTAATAATATAAGTTAAAGTGGAATCAAATATAAAATATTATTTCTAAATTAAAGAATCACGTAGTCTAATAAAAGTAAATATCCAGAAACAAGCAACAAATAAAACATCAACAATACATTTAAAATAAAGAAATAAGAGGAATCTAGATACAGTCTACTGACCCAAATGTAAATGAATTCCGAAAGGAATTTATTTCTCTCTTCTCCTGAATAATGCCACTGTATATATATATTTATGTTGCGTCTCATAATGCCGTTTTATGTTGCTTTTTTTGCAAATGATATATTTTTTACACAACAAACACTGGACTTCATCACCATGCTCGAAGCATAAATATTGTATGTTCCACTCTTCCTTGAAAGCTTTAAGCGCTTCAGTTCCGTCATGATGCGCTGTGATCTAAGATCTGTACATCCTTTAGCAATGTTTACAGGTAAAAGAGCTCCGCGCGCGCGCAGCGGGCAGAAAAGAGCTCTCGCTCTAAAGTACTAGTCGCCATCTCAAGACTGGCCTATGGGTTCTATGTTGAGAACGGGTTCAAATCACATTGCACAATTAAAAATTTATGTTATCATAGACGAGTGCATTTAGAGTTTTGCGCAAATTCTCAATACTCTTGTTGTTATTCCAGGAAGTCTCCATTATTATATAATTTTAACAAATTTCAAGTTTAATTGGCAGACACACACAGGTTTTACTCAGGCATATGCAGGTACCGGTACAGGACTAGCGTGAAAATGTGAACAATAATTATTTAATGTAAATTACAGAAGAATTTCTTAGAATTGAGATAATATTATATGGAGCAATCAATAATATTAACGTTAAAATTATTATTACCGTTATTATTATTACTGTTATTATTACTACTACTACTACTACTACTACTACTACTACTACTACTACTACTACTACTACTACTACTACTACTACTACTACTACTACTACTACTACTATTAAAAAGAGAAAATTATAGTCAAGAAATCGCTTTGACCAATCTTGAATTTGTACTGCTTTTCTTTTTATAAATGCTTTACAAATACGTTTAAAAATTACTTGTTGTAAGTACTGTATGATTGAAACCAACCAAGGAATATAACCGCAGCAGGTAGCACGTGGCATTAATTTAAAGTAAGTGTCGATATATAAGTACATCGTAGCTGAGGAAACTCCCACTTTCAGTAACTGCAGTGCATTATGGTACGTTCCATTTCATCATGCAACAGGTGTCACATATAAGAACACGCCATCCAGTTTTGTTTTGTTTCCACTGCAGTTACCCAGTTGGCCGCACGAGGTGCTGTACTCAACAACGGCGCTCTCTGTGATGATAAATCTTTTTTCCTCCTGCAAATCGAAATAAATGGTTTTGCTATGCAAATATAACATTCTTTTCTGACTGGATACGAAAGGAAGGCACACACTAGGAACTCGATTACAAATGGTATGACTAGTTTGTCACTTACGGTTGTTTGTGCCCGCAGAAAAAGACTGGACTTCCAGTAGTTTTCAATTAATTTAACATGTTCGATAACTGATTGGAGGCGCAGCTGTTGAGGATTCTGACGATTAACTTTACCAGGGAGATGGAGCACAGCCCCATTGTCACAGTCAATTTCGTGTCTACCTCAGTGATGCACTTCCGAGACGGTGAATGGGAGGAAATGAACATAATGCTTTCATTACATACCTCCGCGATCTCTGATTTAAGTCCAAGCAATTTTTCCTTGTGAGATTAATTGAAGGACAGTGTATTCGCTGCCTCTCCCATGTAAGCTGAGCGAACTCTTTAGAAGGACTGAAGAAGTACCAGTGACATTGACACTTGATATTATCCAGAGTGATTCAGAACTTACGTTACAGAAGAATATGGTAGATAGAGGGTACTAAAACATTTTTCATTAATCAATGTGTGTCTTATCTCGCACCGGTACGACACTGCATGTGTTTTAGTGTTGCGACTTTCATCAGCATTGTGATTGTTTGTTATTGCTAAGCGCATTGATTCATCATTGTTTGCTGTTTTAGGTACATTTATTGAAAGCTCAGTCATCATAGAGTCAACATTAAAAAACGGAGCGTTAAGGCTCATTCGCAATGAAAATTAAACATAACGTAAGCGTTAACTTAACGTTACAGTAAAATCAAGAAGTCATACCATAATTCACGATGGGAACATAAACATAACAGCAAACATACTTGGTAACCATGGAAACATAACAACGACGCCATTTCCTCATATTCTGTCGTATACTTCAGCGCTCCATGATTGTGTTCTGTTTGCAAATGACGTAAGCATAAGCATGAAAGTTTGGAGTTTGGAAACTTTCATGTTAACGTCTTACGGTAATGTTTATGTCAGTACTTATGTGAATCATTGTGAATGATCCCATTTGGTAACCTGGGCGCAAATTTCTGTGTTTATGTTACGGTTATGTTTAATTTTCATTGTGAATGGGCCTTTAGGGCCTGAGAGAACTAGCCGACGTGCATTTGGTTAATTACATCAAAGCACAGTTCATTCATTCATTCATTCATTCATTCATTCATTCATTCATTCATTCATTCATCCATTCATTCATTCATTCATTCATTCATTCATTCATTCATTCATTCATTCATTCATTCATTCATTCATTCATTTTATTCCATAGATCTTACATGAGCAATGAAGCTTTAAGATGTGGAACAAGTCAAAATTTTACAATGTTACAATTAAAATTTTTATAAATTTTTATAGTTTTACAATTTAGTAATTTTCTACAATTTTTACAATTTTGTGCCATTTTTACTATATTTTGGCGAGATGTAGTGAGATAAGGTGAGGTCCGAGGATTCGCCAAAATATTACCCCAGTTTCCAAGTTGTGTGTTGTTCACTGATGAAGCAACTTTCACAAGAAATGGTATTTTTAACACACACAACCAGCACATTTGGGAGAAAATATACCCATATTCCAATGCAGTCAGATCTCATCAGGTGCGATTTAGTGTCAATGTGTGGTGTGGCATCATGAACGACACACTACTCGGTCCACATGTCATACCAAATCGCTTAAGGGGAGAAATTATAGGGATTTTTGTAAAACATCCTGCCCATTTTATTGGAAGGGGTACCGCTTGCAGTACGCGTCAGAATATGGTTGCAGCATGACGAACTCCTGCACACTTATTTCTTGCGGCAAGGCAACAGCTGACGAAGACAGATTGGTTAACAAGGTCCGGTCCCATGGGCAGTAACATCATCAATCCTAATCCACTTGACTTCTTGTGGGGACATCTCAAGACCTTAGTGCAGGGGTCGTCAGCACAGAGCACCCTGGTGCTAGCGTCTCTGACCCGAGGAAAACGCAGTGCACCATGGTGCACTCGTAGCTGCTAGCGGGTATGCTCTCTATCTCTTCCTGCTGCACGACGGTGCACACGGGACGGCACTGCTTGCCCTTTGCACATTTCAGCGAGTGCTAACAACCACTACTTTAAGGCTAATTCACACGGGGATAGTTTACAGGAGTCAAGTGCTTGGTGCAAGTCGACTTTCCTTCAACTTTCCCCATGTGATATGGTCGAGACAGTCAAGTTGTGACTTGGCGGTCAAGCGGAATTTGAGTTGACGACCCGTCAACTTTTGTGTCCACTTTCCCGTCACGTGACCAACTTGACTCCACCACTTCCCGCGTGTGAATGCGAACTTGTAGCAACTTGGCAAGTAGAAAGTTTGTAGTTTTAGGCCTATTGTCGAAGTAAATTAATAATTATTAATAATTAGCGCCCCTAAGTGGAATTCCAATGATATCATGAAGTTTTTGGAAGTGTATGAGAAGTATGAACTTGTATGGAATATACGTGACAAAGAATACTTCAATGAAAACAGCGGGAATTATTATTCAAGAAACTAATCAGTGAACTCATGGAACAAGATTTCGAAAACATAGACGTAGAAGTGGTTCGAAAAATGTTAAAAGCCCTTAAAACAGGGCTCATTCTGAGATGCTTCCTGTATTCTGCAGGACCTACTTCAGCTAATTCTTTCAACAAGGTATTAGATGCACCGTGCATAATTCTTCTACGAATCCATTTCTTAACCCATGTTTTCTTTTCCTTTTTTTCAAGAATATTTTACAATTCATATAATAACAAGGCGCCAATTAGCTGCACACATGCTTGAATATATACTGGTGGCATCTTCAGCTTCACCAAACTAAAAATGCCAGTTCACTATTGATTTTTATTAACTATAACAGAATACAAGAATTCAAACACCACTACGAATACAACATTCAGCGCGCTTTTTTTTTTCAAGCATAGTTTCAAGTTTAGTGTCTCCGTGTAATCACAAATATAGGATCAAGTTTAGAGGCTTCAAGCACTTGACTCCTGTAAACTATCCCCGTGTGACTCTGGTTTTAGTGTATGATGCAGCACCTGTAGACCATGTCAATGATCTTTCACGGATTGTTTACGACTGTAACACCATACATACTACACCTGGCCTATTTGAACTGGTGCGGCAGTTAATGCTTCGACGATGCCAGCATTGTTTACAAAAAAGAGAGCGTCAGTTCGAAGCTCTTCTGTAATGCACAAGTTGTCAAGCTTCATTGTCTGTTGTTCTTCATTGAAAGCTTAGTCATCAAAGAGTCAGGGCACTGGCCCTTGAATGAATGATTGGCTACCAGCCACAACAATTAAACAAGTGTATTGTCGTACCGGTGCGAGATAGGACATCCATTGCTAAATAAAAAATGTTAGTTTTAGTACCCTCTGCCTACTGTATTCTTCTGTAACATAAGTTCTGAATCACCCGGTATTACAGCGTAGATATTTAGGCCTATTGTGTCATACGCAGCTCTCACATCGAGTCATTATGTCAAGAAAACTTGGACGCCTTCTGCATTATATGAATCATAAAACATAACCGAATATGCTATGGCATTTGAATAATAGATTTCTTGAAGTGGGACTTACTTTATAGACACTGTATATACAGAGTGTTAAAAAAGTATGGAATATTACTCATAACTTCTTAAATTTTAATTTGACTATTACACTCTTACTACGTCATACTACTTTTGACCAATAAAACGGTACGAAAGGACGTATTTCAACCAGTCATGGCTGCTTATAGCACAATTTTATCGCGTCCCTAGCATTTGATTAATTTTATCGCGTCCCTAGCATTTGTTTCTTTGTTTGCCAACATTTGAAACTGCTCTGGTCCGGACGTCAAAAAAAAAAAATATATATATATAATTACAAACCACTCCAGTCGATGCACAGCAGTTTCAAATATGGCTCGCATTGGCATTCAAGAACAAGAATTAATAAAAATCACTTATCATACCTATGCATCTTCTGAAATCCGATTTACAAATAAATGAAGAGCACCATTCGGAAATCCTGAATAAGTTTAATACACCATGTAGGCCTAAATCAACGAGTTCCACTTCTATTACGCACACGTCCAATATAACATCAATTGAACCACCAACCACATTCAAATTTGAAAATTGTACATTCAATAATTATTCCTTTTAAAATTATTCATTCGTTTATTTTTGAATACACCATCGTCGTTAATTAAAACTTTTCTAACACTTCAAATTTGAAAATTGTATTCATTTATTTTTTAAAATTATTCATGTTTATTTTTATGTCATCGTCGTTAATTAAAACTTTTCTAACACTTGTATATGATAGTTATGGATAGTCACGATATTATGGATAGTCACGTATCAGAGATTGTTTAATATTAAGATTTATTGAAAATCATCTGTCAAGTGACGTTGATTACGGGGATTCGGATAATTGAAGTGGAATGTTGCATTTTAATAAAAATGAAACTGAATCAACAAAGCCTTCTTGACTAGTAACATTGCCATCGTGTATAGTAGATCGAGAACTTCTCGACGAGAAGGCATTCCTCACTACTGCCATCTAGCATGCATCTAGCGTAATATTTGTAATGTTGAGATGGTACAATAATACATTTGAAGACAGTTGTATTTTCGTAAGTCAATTAATATTTTATTGTATTGGAGTACTTCGTTACTTCTAATCTTTATATACTTTCTTCTAATCGTGTAATAGTCAATTAAATCCCACTCGAGTTTTGATTTTCTCTAGATAAATCAAAACGTCTAGTGAGATTACTGTTGATAAAAATGGAAAAGGTTTATACAAAAGCTGTTGGATGTAAACCATACAATATCATACCAATTTTCGAGAAATGTTATTCATTCAAGCATACAGAATGTGACAGTAAACTTAATTTTTTAAAAGACACCCTGTATTAAAATTTACACATTCCGAATCTCAATTAAATTTTATGTATGTATGTATGTATAGAAATTTTACCCGTTCACTAGTTTCGTGTCTTTTAACTATTTATTAAACTTGTTTTATGGACTTTAAACTTGAAACAAATAAGTAACTGTATAATCAAGTAGAGTTGGCCATAAAAGTTTTTTTCTTCAGTAGGTTATTTTACGACGCTTTATCAACATCTAGGTTATTTAGCGTCTGAGTGAGATGAAGGTGATAATGCTGGTGAAATGAGTCCGGGGTCCAACACCGAAAGTTATTCAGCATTTGCTCATATTGAGTTGAGGAAAAACCCCGGAAAAAACCTCAACCAGGTAACTTGCCCCAACCGGGAATCGAATCCAGGCCACCTGGTTTCGCGGCCAGACGCGCTAGCCGTTACTCCACAAGAGTGGACGCCATAAAAGTAGACAGAACGTTATGACTAACCAAACTTTACCACAGACGCTCAAAATGAAAACCATTCACAGACAGACGATGTCCCAGTGTATCATGAAAACAGTCCAAAAACAAGTTTAATAAATAGTTAAACATGAAACAGGTAAATGGGTAAAATTTCTGCACATTCATACGTAAAATTTAATGTAGATTCACAACATGTATTTTTTAATATAGAGTGTCGTTAAAAAAAATAAAATTTAACCTGTATGCCTGAATAACTTTTTCAAACATTGGTATCATTTCGGAATATTTATGATGAGTCTTTCTTGTGTTAAATTTTAACATACCTTGTTAACATGTTTCGACCTATTTTGTGTCATCTTCAGAACATATTCCGAAGTGATACGGTGTTAAAAGTTGTGTAATCAAGATGTATATTGGTATCATATTGTATGGTTATATACAACAGCTTTTGTATATATGTTTTTGTTATTAAAATTTAAGAAGTTGTGAGTAATATTCTCTACGTTTTGAACACTCTGTATGCCGGATGATTGAAATATAAACCGATAAAATTATATGAATGAGTAATATATTCCAAAGTAAAGTAAACGCAAAAGGTTTCAGTCTTATTTTCATTATTAGGCCAAAGATATTTAATAAAAAATGTCTGCGATTAGGCAGTGCTGGAATTACACCAGTAACGGTTCGAAATTCCTACCTCCAACTTCGTAGCACAGCTCACATGTACTGTACGTATCAGAGATGCGTACATAAGCACTCAAAGATAGCAGACATGTTATTTCTGATTACGTCGCACTGGACCTGAATGCAAAGGATGATATTTTCTACATACGACCCACGGTAGTGACATACAGTAGCGCAATGTGATCCATCTGTTTCTCGTTGAAGGACCAGATGACACATTCAAAATTAATTCGCAGGCCGGATGAATGTAACAACATGAAATTATTATAATTATTAAAAAATGGAAAGAAATATGTAGGCCTACATCAAACTGCTTTATCTTATATTGTCCAAACTCAAAAGGTACAAATATTATATCAACCAGATACAATTAGTGAGAAAATGAAGCTGTGTGTTGGTTTACTATACACGGTGATTCACGAGGAAAGGTAAAAAATTTGGGATACGATATCTTAGTCCATTTTGAGTGAACAAGTTCATATGAACTTTTCGAATGATGGCGGAGCTAGATGCATTTTTTTGGTAAAAGTCTCGCTCCAATGTGAATCAAACGTTACTATATGCTGCTGACGTGAGAA
The DNA here is from genome assembly GCA_025594305.2 of Periplaneta americana. NCBI lineage: Eukaryota > Metazoa > Arthropoda > Insecta > Blattodea > Blattidae > Periplaneta > Periplaneta americana. Next base: position 30,445,406 of record JAJSOF020000039.1, read on the forward strand.
CGTGAGACGAGGTCACCGGCCGCAATGAATGACGTGACATTGGAATCTGCATTGTGAGCGATGTAGATAAGAGAAACAAACCGGGTGGTGGGGCATTACAAATGTCCTATGACACTGAACTCTCAGATAACACAAATAGCCTACACTATCATCAATTCACAGCAGTTCATTCAGCTACCTACAGTACAGTAGTTATACAGGTACAGTTATGGAAGTGTTAAGTTGTGTATTTCAAGATGTCTTATAAATTTTCGGCTACAGAATACGCCGATATTGTGTATGTTTATGGTTTGTGCGTTGGAAGTTCCTTGCGTGCCGTCGCTGAATAGGAACGACGCTTTCCGAACAGAAGGGTATCATATCGAAGTGTACTTAATGTCTATGGAGTTGGATGAAAGACTTGGTATAGTAAAGGAAAGGGGAAATGAGAGAGGCGCTAATCGACCGTATTTTGGATGCTGCATAAAAACAGTTACGTGCAACTCTCCCGAGCGATGAGCGCGATTCACGCCCGAGAGCAACAGTGCATTGAAGCAGAAGAAGGTACCTTTGAAAATGTGCGAAAACATCGACCACAATGTCGAGGATATTAGGAATGTATGCATACATGAATATAAGCTTTAAATTTGTCCGTTATCTGTCTCTGAATGCAAGGTAGTACAATGAAGTCTCAGAAGTTTTTGTGAAATCAAAGAGCCATATCTCCGTAACCGTTCGAAAACGGATCTATATTCATATGAACTTTCTGACTCAGAATGACTTCAGAATTCACACCCTAAATTTTTATTTTTCCCGTGAATCACCCCGTAGATTCAATATCCATTCAATTTGTATAGTGGCAAGCTATAGTGACGATCTTGATCAATCTCGTCATAACTTGTTTCCCTGCTTAGTTTTTAACAATTTAATGGTAGAAAATGCACTTTTACATACTCATGTGCTACCAAAAATGAATTGAATTGTAATTATTTTCAAAACAAAATTTCGCAAGTTTGGATATGGTTCCTTGTTAACTAATGTCCAAATCTCAATGGGCTGAAAATTTCTCACTGCTATAAGAAAATTGTCACTTTGTAGGTCACGTAGCTCCATCTGCAGATGTGGTTCCTCATCAGTCGGTTATGCTTTCATAGGTTTGTTAAACAGAAAAAAATTAGATTATAGTTTATCAGAATCAGACAAATTTATAGTAAATTCCTTATGAATCTTTGCCACACAACAAGGAATTGTAGAAAAATCAGCATCTTGAAGCTATAGTCTGACGGTAGTGCAGCATTTCAAATGTTACATGTCATTTTTAGATGTAGCTATTACAAATGACTCATAAGTTGTGTGGTGTTCTGTTTCTTAGCTTGAAATCTCAAATTAAGAATCTTCAGATATTCTCTAAAGCAAGTCAGAAAAGCTAATATGCTTGACCACTCAGTGTTTTACAGTGTTCGTAATTAAAATTACCGAACACGGGCTGAATGTGGCCTGCGGGCCGCCAGTTGGACCACACTGGCTTTAGAGTCTGCATCGTTGCTCTGAAGCTTGCTGATTTCTTTTGCTATAGATCCTTTCCTTCAAAAAAATAGTGTGATAAGAATAATCACATTGAAGTTCTCAACTCCGGGATATTTTGTATTCAAGACATCCATTAAAACATAGAGAAATCTCAATTAAACTCTTACAACAAGAGATTGTCAAATGACTGTATCTGATTTCCACGACTACCATACTCAAAGTAAAACGTCCCATATAACATGAAGGTGTCTCAGCTTCAATTTCTAGCAGATGATTCCTTGAACATTTACTACAAGACATGTCATGCAGATCAGGCATGGAATTAGAGTCGAATTTCTCAACAGTAGATACATTAATACCAACATCGAAAAGCAGCATATCCGATTTTCAAAAGCAAAAACTTCAGCTCCAGGGAAGAATGTATCGAAGTAGAAGGCTACAGACATTAAATCAATGACGAAATGGACGCCTACTGCCGATGTAGAATTCTACGAAACAATTTTGAAAGAAATAACCTTATGGTTTTGAAGTGTTGTGTTATGTTAAGAGTCAGAAGGTTCTATCTGAGTGCAAAGTTTATGTAAATTGATAAAAGATCAGTATATTTCCTTTAATTTGTGCAATAACTCATTAAAGCTTAATAAAGAAAATTATGACCTATGATTTGAGTTATAACATATTATATATGTAAATCTACTTCATCCCACATTTAGTCCCAAACATTAAATCGCTCTCCTGAAAAATTTACTAAAAGTCAGATAGAACCTTCTGGTTCTAACCTCACGATATTTAGATAAAAATCTCGCACAGTTTCTTCCTCAAACTCGTCAGAAGATCAACGAAAAGGCAGTATTCATTATGTCGAAGACATCATTAAAACTGCTCAAGGAAACATAAAATTCTCAGAATCAATCCTAGCAGGCGGTGAAACGTAATGCTCTTACATCAATGCCGAGACGCAACGCCGCAGTATAAACATTCATTGTTGAAAAACTTTCTTATAACGATGAAACTGTATTTTCAGAAATCGCATCAAATCTCTACTGATTTTTCTGCAATATAACAACGATCTTATAGAGTAAGAATTTGTATCACCTGCTGTGATCGTCTACTACTTGTATAATGGAGTTACAGCCTAACGTCGGGTTCTGGTCTCCGCTCTCATCTTGCTCCAAGACCTATCAAGTGCTATTCGCCTCCAATCTGCAGTTCTAAGCAAGTTCCTGAATTCAGATGTCCTCATGTCCAACCATCTATGTGTATGTCTTCCTACTAATTTTTCAGAAACTTATCTTCCCTTACAAAATATTTTCTTTGATCTTCTGTCACTATAATCGTCACCGAAGAGTGTTGTCTCAAGGTTTAGAACACTATGGAAATGAATTAGACAGAGTGTAGCATACAAAACACATGGTTTTTGCTTCATTACAATGTGCCAGCTCACAGGGCGGTGGCCATTCAGCTATTTCGGACCATGAAATAAATATCTGCACTTGCCCACACATTATAAGAGACAACAAAAATATTTAAAAAAACATTTCTAAACAGTTCATTCGGTATGGGAACAAGGATTCCCACGATTCACGATATGTATAACGTAATTAACGCCAAAAATTTCATTTTTAATCAAGTTTCGAGAAAGATTTTTACTTTTCATAAAAAGTTTAATATACAGGGTGATTCCCGAGAATTTACCATCCCTTACGAAGCTTATTTCTGAAGACATTCTGAGCAAAAGATGTCATATAAACATTTTTTCTAATCTCAATATTTTCAGAATTGCACTAATTTGAACTTATTTGTAAAATACAATTATTCTTGAGTTTTAAGGGTAAAAGAATTTTACAGATAAAGAAAGAACTATTCCGGAGTATCATTTCTTTAATTAGCTATTATTCTAAAGCTAGAAATGTGTTCTGAGTTTCATAGATGCTTCGTACAGATTTTTTTTTTCGATTTTTAACTACAAAATTACATTTTCTTACGCATTTATCACAACGATTGTCACAAATCACACCAATCTTATAAATTCTTGAAGATGGTACATTAGGATGCATAATTAAACTATAAAGAATCAAATTCCTACAGTAGTTTAATTTGTAACAATTTTTGATAAGTGCGTAAGAATGATGTCATTTTTAGTTCAAAATTGAAAAATAAAAACTGTGCAAAACAATTAACAACAGATTTTTAGCTTCAGAACACTACGAGGGTTCAGAATGATTAGGTTCTATCTAGTGTTTAGTAAATTTTAGAGGAGAGCATTTTAAAAGTTTGGTTGTTAATAAAATCAATGCAGGTAAGAACCTTTTCAAACTAACTTCATCACGAAAAATAATTGAGATATCAACATATAATTTATATGGTAGATAGCTGTGAAGTAGCAGAATTCAATGCAACAAAAATCTCAATTTTGCCAGAAATGTCATATAGAACCTTGTCATTCTGAGCCCGCGACTAGCCAATTAAAGAAATGACACTTCTGAATAGTTCATTCTCTATTTGTAATACTTTTTCTCTTGAAATTAAAAAAAAAAAAAAAAGATATTTTACTATCAACTTCAAATTAATGTAACTTTGAAAACATTGAGATTAGGACAAAAGTTTATAAGACTTTTTGCGCAGAATGTCTTCGGAAATAACTCCGTAAGAAATGGTAAATCCTCGTGAATCACCCTGTATACATTTATTAATTTGCACGATGTGCTTCCTTCTGTTAATGTACATCTACCATCTGAAGCGGGCATTCCACAATTATAAGGAGGCAATACAGATGTTTTTCAGGAAACACTTGAAAAACTCAAGCCATCCGTTCCATCAATATTCCGGGATTACCAAGGGTAAGCGAAATCTGCAAATTCCTTACGAGTCATTCAACTCGTATCGTTGAATTCGAGAAGTCACAACAAAATATGTGATTTCTATTCCGACTTTGTTTTCCTCGAACCGAATGGAAGTCTTTTCTTTGTTTCATGTCTACTCAACGCGTAAATTAATGTTTAAACGTGTTTCAACCATCAACTTTACTACCTTTTTTTTAACTTCATAGTTTTTCGTCGTACGAAATAATGTTAAATGGCACAAGGTGTAAACTTTTGCTAAATGCTACATGTTATGTTTTATTTAACGACGTTCGCAACTGCAACGTTATATCAGCGTCGCCGGATGTGCCGGAATTTTGTCCCGCAGGAGTTCTTTTACATGCCAGTAAATCTATTGACATGAGCCTGTCGCATTTAAGCACACTTAAATGCCATCGACCTGGCGTGGGATCGAACCTGCAACCTTGGGCATAGAAGGCCAACGCTATACCAACTCGCCAACCAGGTCGACTGTAATCTTTTGCCATAAAATATACAAACGTTACTTGAGTTGTATTGTATCCAGTGTTAAGTGTCGCCAATAACTATTTTTTGTTCTTGTTATTGTCTTGTTAGTGTAAAAAATCAGTTGTCCAGTCCTAGCATTCGAATAAGTATTTGACGATGCTGAAAGACTATTTCATTGTGTCTGTTTAATATATTTTTGGTAGCACAGTAGGCCTAAGTATAGACAAAACAATCTCTAATATCTCATTTTATAAATAAATATGTAAACCTGCTTTAAATGACATTGGAACGAAAATATTTTATAATTGAAGTATTAATCACATAGATAATTCATTTTTTTCTTAAAGAAATTTGATATTCTGGCTGAATTTTCTTCATATTGTGCCGGTCTCTGCTCATCACATTCTTCAAATTTGGAGACCTGCGAATATTTTCTACCGACGAATTAAAGATATTTCTTAAATGAAAATATTTCAACTTTGTCGGGCCTATTGAAGACGCCATCGCGTTAAACTTCCTAATCAATATCACCGCGTGCCCTTCCATTCCTTAGTTGATCATACCACTCGAACCTGAAGGGATATGTTTCGTGTACTGAAAGGCAGATGTCGTTATTCTAGTATGTGACATACGCCAGTTTATTCTACGGTAAGGGACAGTAACCCAGTCCTGTAGACCAGCCGTGGCGAAAATGTAATCGTGCGCCGAGCCACTGTGTAACATGCAACGTGCATAGCACCTATGAAGTGAGGCGGACACCCGAAGGGGAAGTGAAGCAACTGTCTCTGACTTATTGAAAGATTTTCATTTTCTTTACGTCAGGCACTTAAATATAATTTTATACAGTACAAGGCTACAAACTAATGTTTAGTACGTACAACGAAGAAAGAAGTGAACAAGAAAACATAGGACACATTATCACAACCTAAAATTAACTGTCTTCAGAATGTCTCTGCGACAGAGTTTCAAAATCAGGAATTATGTCACTTAATGCCAGTCATGGTTGATCACGAAGGTATTTTCTGTGAGTCGTGATCTAAATTTGGTTCTTCACTATTTTCCTTGCTGAAAATAATTTTTCACAAACGTAAATTGTAGCGAACATGGCTTCAACAGAGCAAGCGAAAGCATGAAGCTTCGGATATTTATTTTTTGGCAAAGATTTGAAAAGTTCAACATTTGTCAAGTCCTTACATCTAGCATTCATTTAACATCACATTGTAAATCTGTCAGTTTAAATTGAAGATCTGACCGCATTATTCGTACATCTGCTGAAAGTACAGAGATGATGATGATGATGATGATGATGATGATGATGATGATGATGATAACAATAACACTTAACGTTTTAATGTTTCATGAGTGATATGTACTGTAATGCCGTTTTATGTTATACAACCGTTTTCCTCGTAATACTTGTGAACAAATCATACATTTAATATTCTCATCATATTGGCAGCAAAAAATGCGTCCTCCCATCCTACTTGAAAGTTTCGTTTTTGTAGAGGTACATTGTTTCGAGAGAGACATTGCGACGATACGCTACTCGCAGGTCAGAGACAAATACAAATGGAACGGAGTTTGACTCCAGTGAGTGAGATGGTGGGAGTTAAGGGAAGTAGGAAGCAAGAGAAATGCACAGCTATCATTGCGAGCCACAATATGCTCGTGAGTCACATTTTCGCCACGGTTGCTGTAGACGGACGACAGATCTATTTTTCACGTCGGTAATAGAAAACGGACCACTTGAATGAGAAACGTAGGATGCTATTCACAAAGCTAGAGAAGAGAACCAGAGTTCGTTGTAGTTCATTATTTCTTTATTCTAGCCAATTCTATTTAATATTCTGCTCTATTTAATGCCAAGAAATGTAAGGAGTACAGAACTTCCAGCCACATATCGCACTTGGCAAATATTCTTCTGCGAATACTGAATCGACATTCATATTCTAAGATGGAAGAACAGTTGGAAAAAGAGCAATTTGGCTTCAGGAAGGGAAAAGTTACAACAGATGCAATTGGACTATTACGAGCAATCGGCGAAAGATACCTAGAGAAGAATAAAGAAGTATAATACATAGTATTTGTGGACTTAGAAAAGGCTTTTGACAGAGTGGATTGGAACGAACTGATGGACATCGTGAAGAAAATAGGAGTGAATTGGAAAGACAGGAGGCTGTTCAGTAACCTTTATATGAAACAACGAATCAAAGTTAGGATAGAAGAAATGTCTGAAGGAAGTGAAATAGGAAGAGGAGTACGACAAGTATGCCCTTTATCAACTACCCTGTTCAACATATACTTGGAAGATCTGGTGAAGAACTGTTTTCAGAACATGGGAAGGGTAAAAGTAGGAGGAAGAAGAATAAAGTGCATAAGATTTTGCTGATGATATGGCGTTGTTAGCAGAAAGGGAGGCGATAATAGGGATATGCTACTGGAGCTAAATGACAACTATGAGCAGTATGAGATAAAGATAAATGCAAACAAGACGAAGACCATGGTAATAGGAAGAAAAGCAAATTCTAAATGAGGCAGTAGAGCAAGTGGACAGCTTCAAATACTTGAATATACTATAAGCAGTAACATGAGCTGCTGGCAAGAAGTCAAATAAAGAATAGCGATGGCCAAGGAAGTTTCTAATAGGGAAAGGAGCATCTTATGCGGACTTCTGGAGAAAAAACGAAGGAGGAGACTAGTGAAGTGCATTGTGTAGCGTTTGACATTATATGGGGCAGAAACATGGATATTACGACGAAATGAAGAGAAGCGAATAAAAACATTTCAAATTTGAATGTGGAGAAGAATGGAGCGTGTGAAATGAACAAGCTGTGTTGGAAAGAGTGGGTGAAAAAGAATGATACTGAACCTGATCAAAAAGAGAAAATGGAATTGGTTGGGTCACTGACTGAGAAGAAACTGCGTACTGAATGATGCACCGGAAGGAATGGTGAACGGAAGAAGAGTTCGGGGTAGAAGAAGGTATCAAATGATAGACATTAAGATATAATATGGATCATATGCGGAGACAAAGAGGATGGCAGAATATAGGAAAGATTGGAGAATGCTGTGTTTGCAGTGAAGGACCTGCCTTTGGGCAGAACACGTAAGTGTGCGTGTGTGTGTCTGTGTGTGGTAATATGTATAAATGCGCTGCCTCAGCGATTTACAATTCATTAATTCTTGCAATAGCTATTTACGTAATTACTGCAGAATGTTGTCTTTATCCTACGAATTTCGAAACGATGATTATAAGGGCACTTCCGCAGTTTTTACATACAATAATTTGTTTTAAACTATGTCGCATTTACATAATTCTTATTGAAATTGATTATAACCTACTAAAGAAAATCAATTTCGAAGAGATAGACATAACAGAATATTAAAAACAAATGACTGAAGCTACGGTTGGATTGAGAGCAGTGCTATTAACTTATTATCAAGAAGGCTGTAACAGCAGTGGCAATAGAAATTGTTTGGGAGACAAGTGGCATTGTTTAGTGAATCTGATAGATTTATGAATGAAAAGAGTTGTGCAAAATGAGTTTTCACGAGAGATTATTAATACATGCAATGAAGATCTGGGGAAATGAATCCCAAAGAAATAAAGTTATATGTACAAAAATAGTATGGAATATTATGTTCGTGAAAATAGGGAAAAATTATTGAAATTGTTAATGAGGATGTTTTGATGAGTGGTTATATTGATAGCTTTATAGTTTGGATATTATTGGAAATTACATTTTTGATTTTCAATTTAGATGAATTTTTGAAATTATTAGTATTTTGTATTGTATATTTTTCAAAATTTAACTCTTCAATTTGCATTTAATATTTTTGGATATTTACAAATTATTAGCAAAACGGATATTTTATTATTCTTCAATTTGTACTACAGTGATATATTTCGATAGCTTTTAAAGTCAAATTATTAGCTTGAAGACTTAATTATATTTTTACAAAACTTACTCTTCAATTTAAACTACAGTTGACATTTTTGCATTTTCTGTCTACTGTAGGGAAATATCCAAAATTGTCAACTCAGATTCATTGCTTTGTTAATAATTTGCCCTCTGTATTATACGTGATATTATAGCAAAGCCCTTACCGCTTTTAGGAACTCGGATCGATCCCTATCCTGAACAAGATTAATCCAGTTCCTACCATCATTTCCCACCTCCCTCAAATATATATTAATATTATCCTCCTATCTATGTCTCGGCCTCCCCAAAGGTATTTTTTCCTCCGTCTTCCCAACAACACTCCATATGCATTTCTGGATTCGCCCATACTTGCTTCATGCCCTGCCCATCTCAAACGTCTGGATTTAATGTTAATAATTATGTCAGGTGAAGAATACAATGCGTGCAGTTCTGCATTGTATAACTTTCTCCATTCTCCTGTAACTTAATCCCTCTTAGATATAAATAATTTCCTAAGCACCTTAATCTCAAATACCCTTAACTTCTGTTCCTCTCTCAAAGTGAGGGTCCAGGTTTCACAACCATACAGAGCAATCAGTAATAGAACTGTTTTATAAATTCTAACTTTCACATTTTTTTGACAGTAGACTAGACGACAAAAGCTTCTCAACCGAATAATAACACGAATTTCCTATATTTATTCTGTGTCTAATTTCTTACCAAGAAATTACAAAAGAAATTAAATTCGGGATCCATAGCTGACAAATTGTCTTCATAAGTTCGCATCGATTAGTTGCGCTTGGGCTTGTCATTGAGTAAACAGAAAAGTATGACCTTGAAGGTTATGTTACAAATGTTCCTTTATTTTGTTAATATAATTTCTCTTAACCTCAACACTGTTTTATGTGATATTACAAAAGTGATACAAAATTGTTAAAGATTGGAAATAAATGATACGATCCTTCTGTTCTGCATTTCATTTCTTGTTACGTCACGCGTGAAAGCGATAACCATGATAACAAGCGTTTCGGTATTACATCATAGCAAATACGTCATTGTTTTATCGGCGTGCATACTATAATAAGCCAATTACACACGATTTTCGATGTAGTAACAATCTGTTTATAATGCTAGGATGGCATAAAAATTATTTTAGCATGTCAATAAACTAGTGATTCAGAAAATTGAAAAAATACGAGTTACGTGATTCATATTGTTTGTAAATTTGAATGACTCATTCAACACAGCAAATATTGTACAGATAAAATGTTAACGCACTCACAGAAAGGGTTAAAACAACGAGTTACTTCAAGGATACAAAAAGTAGGCCTACTGATTGCGGTGTAACATTTCTTACTTTGAAAGAAATAGTTTTCAAACAATCATCCAGCACTTTCAATGTTAAAGTTGACGTGATTGAGGCATTGCGAGTTCTCATGTTTCATCACCCTGAATTTACACTTGCTGTGTTGAAATGTGTGTGGGTCCCTTGAGCATCTCTTGAATAAATTGATGTTGGATAATTTTTATAATTATTTTTACGCCTAAAGCGTAATATAGGGTTATTTTTTCACGTAAAAATCTCTTTCCAATTTATACGATTGCGATTATCTTATATTAGGTATTTCCAACACTAATTAATATTATGAATTCAAAAACGTAGCACCCTAATACAGAAATAATTGTAATTTATTAAAAAAACTGAACATTAGTGCTATATATATTGTATTTCTTATTACACCTGAGAATTTTTACGGTTTTAGCGAGGCTAATGAGACTTTTCTTGCTGCCTTCTGTCCATTAGCTTCTTAAATCTGGTTCCTCTGTTTCGTTTTAAGCGCAGTCATGGGAGTAAATGCAGTTTTACAAATATATGTGGCGGAAATACAGGTTGAAAGGTTTCTAAGTCTGAAAAATTCCAGATCATTTAAAAGTAAGTGGCTTGGTCACTGATACTTGCTATATAGATGCTATTTAGTGAGATTTCAGAATTCTGAGTTTAGAAACGAACTGAATCTGCGCTTTTCGACACAGCCACAAAAATTATTCTTCTAAGAATATTTATGCTATAAAATATTTATTCTCAGAACACTTATGAACAGTAAAATGACAAATATCAGGAGTATATCCCGCGACCGGATATAATAATTGATATCAGAGCCCGGTACCGGTCCGAGGCCCGGCGATTGAGAAACACTGGCATAGCTAGTGTAAGTAAATATTATACAGTATAAAATCTTGAGTTTCATTAGTATAGGAAGGTGGATCGAAAAGTAACGCACAACAATTGAAGCCGTGATATCAATAACCATTCAAGTCCACTTCTCGTCATTCATTTTTTGCGAATTTGAAAATAAATTTTGGATATTTCCACAAGTGTTACGACTTTAAAAGTTGGTATACTATTTTGTCTTGATCACTAAAACAATCAGAAATATTACGTGCAAAAAATATTAATTAGGTAAGAAATAAAAAAAAGTTTTTTTCGCATTTTTCTCGAAACTTGTGTAAATGGACTTCAAAGGTTATTGATCTCACCGCTTTAATTTCTTGTGGCAACGTATTTCATAGGTAAGCAAAATAGAGCTGGGGACGGAGGAGTAGAACTGTTGAGTTACTCTGTTCTATCGGTTTATGTGCTTGGCAGCGGAGCACTGAAGTTACTCGGTTAACCGTAGCCGTTACCGGTCAGTTCAAAAGTTCAAACAGAGTTCACGTGTTTTACTTAATTCTAGCAAACAACAACGTAGGTACTGTTGTATTTAAATATTTTCTGCTGCAGGACAAATTATTATTTCCTTATCCCCAAGGCGGGCTGAAAGGCCTCCAGTATTGAAGAGGAGTTCATCCTATTATATGACCTGTCAAGTGGGCATAATGAACACTGACAGTCTGAACATAATACTGTAAATAATAATAATATAATAATAATAATAATAATAATTATTAATAATAATTAATTTTTTAAATAATAAAGTCCACGATAACAGAAAAGTATGGAATTGAATGGGTTACATCAGCTGCTTGTTTATGCGGATGACGTGATTATATTAGGAGAAAATTCACAAAAAACCTAAGGAAAACACGGTAATTTTATTTGAAGGAAGTAAAGAGTAGGTGTGAAAGTAAATCTCGAAAAGACAAATTATATGATTGTCTCGTGACCAGAATATTGTACGAAATGGAAATATGAAAGTTGCACATTTATCCTCTGAAGAGCTGGAAAAATTCAAATATTTTGAACCTACAGTAACAAATATAAATGACACTCGGGAGGAAATTATACGCAGAATAAATATGGAAATTCATTTTATTATTCGGTTGAGAAGCTTTTATCATCCAGTGTGCTCTCAGAAAAGCTGAAAGTTGGAATTTATAAAACAATTACATTACCGGTTCTTCTATATTGTTGTGAAACTTGGACTCTCACTTTGAGAGAGGAACAGAGGTGAAGGGTGTTTGAGAATAAGATGCTTAGGAAAATATTTGATGCTAAGAGGGATGAAGTTACAGGAGAATGTAGAAAGTTACATAACGCAGAACTGCATTTATTTTATTCCTCACCTGACATAATTAGGAACATTAAATCCAGACGTTTGAGATGGGCAGGACATGTAGCACGTATGGGCGAATCCAGAAATGCATATAGAGTGTTAGTTGAGAGGCCGGAGGAAATAAGACCTTTGGGGAGCCGAGACGTAAATGGGAGGATAATATTGAAATGTTTTTGATGGAGGTGAGATATGATTATAGAGACTGGATTAACCTTGCTCAGGATACGGACCGATGGCGGGTTTATTTGAGGGCGGCAATGAACCTCCGGGTTGCTTAAAAGCCATACGTATTATTATTATTACTATTATTATTATTATTATCAGTATTATCATTATTATTATTATCATCATCATCATCATATTAGAGTGTTTGATTAATATTAAAATATGTTAAAAAAGGAAGTGCATTATATTTTTCTTCTATTTGTGTTTATTGGATTTGTGCTATCTCATCAGTTATCATTTTATTTGAATTTATTTCTAAGAATTATGTTACCTAATTACTTTAATTTATCAATAATGTTACTCTTAACCAAAGAGAACATGGCTGTATTGAAGGCAAGTAATGTTATAAAATAAATAGACATTATGTTCTTCAGTTTAAAATTCCACGTTTTATTGATTATTTTATCCACTTTCCGTAATAGTAAATAATTCTGTGTATTATTCTAAATGTTTTAGGCAGCGCTTCATGGAGCCCGTTTCTATCTTATTTTTTACTTAGCTACAGTGTTTAACATTTACATCACATGTTAATTTATTAGCTGTTAGTATTATAAATTATTTTTTCAATTTTATTTCATCTGTCATATATAACAACAATGAAAGTTAAATAGGCCTTTCATACAAAATAACTCCGCAAATAGTTGTAATCACGGAAATGAAATTTGCAAGCACCATTTTGCAATGAAGAGAAGCAATTTTTTCTCGTCAATTGGCAAAGCGAAAGCGCTTTACAACAACGCTTTTAAAACACGCTTGGTTTCACTTTCAAAGTACGTTCTAAAATCGACTCAATCTATCTAAATTTTAAATCTGCCGCCACACATTTCTACTCGGTACTGTACTCGGTTCAACCGAGTAATGACGTCACAGTAACTGCTCCGAACCGAACCGCTCCGTCCCCAGCCCTAAAGCAAAATGAAATAATGCAAAAGAAAGTTACAGATTTTACCTATTCTTCGACATTGGAACCAAGCACCTCGACACATTTAACCCATCGTGACACCATATTCAGTACACCTCGTTCATAAAACTCCGTTTTTTTTTTTTAGCGTATAGCTACCTGCGCACGGCTGATTTCATATCTTCATCCGAACCGAAGCGTTGTCCTCCTAGGAATTTTTTCATTGGTCCGAAGAGGTGAAAGTCAGACGGTGCAAGGCCTGGACTGTAGGATGGGTGATTGCCGCCTTAATGATGCCTCTGGCATTGGGTGGTGTTGCAGCGATCACTGGTCGACCGGAACGTGCTTCGTCGGCCAACTTCTTCGAAGAACCTGCACCACCTGGCTGAAGATGTTGCTATGATCCAGACATTCAAGCGCCATACAGCTTCAATATTTCCCTGTGGATTTCACTCTAGTTTTTCATTTTTCGCAAAAAAAAAAAAAAAAAAAAAAAGAAAAAAACGGACTGCACCTCCCTGTCCTTCACAAGTGAACGATGGTAGAAAACGCTCCATTTTTACTCTCTAGTTACAGCTCGTTCTGTCAAGCTGACATCCAGTCGAATAATTGCTGTCTGTAGCGCAAGATTCTATCTGCCAAATTTGAACGTCCTAACTAAAATAACATTCTGAAAAATAATTGTTGTGCGTTACTTTCCGATCCTCCCTTGTATAACACCTTAACATAAAGTTATTATTATTATTAAATGTAAAGATTTTGTTCCTAAGAAGTTTACATTTATCTGTTTTTTTTTTTCAAAAGAGATTTTCTTCCATTAATGCTATATTACACCCTGCTCGTCAATTCTTAAATCATCATTTAATATTAAATTCTTAGCTTTCTAATCTTCAGTTTTATGTAAATGGCTGTTTAAACAGCATTTGGCATATTTTTCAATCGCTTTTTTGTCAAATATTCATTGCACAAATACTGATAACGTAGTATACATTTCTGTTGCTTTCAACCATGTAAAAATACAATTCTTACAGGGAAATTAAAGTAACCATTTGTCCAGATACAATATGATGTGACATACAGGAGAGAAACGCAATTTAGCCGCGTTGAGGTTGTTGAGCATTTATCATTCTGAACACGATGTATTGTTCCTCACAGCAGCTGGACCAAACCTTCCGTGAATGCAATGTCAATCACAATCTCCTTTTGTTTGTTATGAAATGAATATCACTTTGTTCCATAACAGCGTACGATAATGTTGTTATTGTAAAGAGAAGGGTACATATCTACTGAAAGGCATAGCCTGTATAAAAAATATTACATAACAAACATGTTACATTTCTCAACAAATTTAAAAGCCCTTAATTTCGTCAACAGAAATGTTTTATATTGAAATTTAACAGGAATTGGATATAAATTTACAACGTTCATACAAGGGAGGATCGGAAAGTGGCGCACAACAATTTCTTTACGGACTACTATTTTGGTTAAGACTTTCAAGGTTGGCAGATAGTTTGAATCTTGTGCTACAGACAGCAATGGCTCGATCAGGTGTCACCCTGGCGGTACAAGTGGTGACTGCTGAGTAAGGATGGCGCATTTTCCAGATCGTCTACTTGTAGAGAGCATCGAGATGTAGTCCATTTTTTTGGGTAAAATGAAAACGTCCGAGTGAAATACTCAGAGAAATGTTGGACGTGTATGGTGCTGATTATCTGGACCGTAGGTGGTGCAGATTCTTCCAAGAAGACCGAGTGAATCTTACCGACGAAGCATGTCCCAGCTGACTAGGGGCCACTGCAACACCATCCAATTTCAGAGGCATTGAGGTGGCAATCACCCATCCTACAGTCCAGACTTCGCACAGTTTGACTTTCACTTCTTTAGACCAATGAAGAAATTCCTAGGAGGCCAACGCTTCGTTTCGGATGGAGCAGTGAAGTTAGTACTGTACAGGTGGCTATATGCCCAGAAAACAGAGTTTTATGAACGATGAAAGAAATATGTCGATAGACTTGGTTTCTATGTCGAAAAATAGGTAAAACCTTTAGCTTTCGTGTGAATTATTTCGTTTTGCTTACCTGTTAAATACGTTGCCAGAAAAATTGTTGTTCGTCACTTTTCGATCTCCCTCGTACTTCCTTATCTCTTCAGTTTTACCAAACGCGAGTTAAATTATGAAATATTTTGATGTCTGTAAGTTCGTGATGTTACGCAGTCACTGGTAGGCCTATTTCATGGTTTCTATAAAAATTGTGACACAATTATGATGGTTTTAACATCTCATTTGCGTTTAGTTGAAAAGTCATAAAGTAACTGCTACTCTATGGTGCTACAAACCAATTTAGGATTTTAACCTCTCTTATGATTTCGTTCCACTCTCGTCTATTCTTAGCTGACATTCATTCTCCGTAAGTCGTGTTCTATATCGTCCACCCACCTAAGTCTTGGTCTTCTTATCCTTCTTCTACCACCAGGTTTGCCATCAAACAAATTTTAACAACTCTATCATCTTGAATTCTTGTCACTAATCCCAGCCACGATATTCTTTAGCTTTTAATTTCTGCTCTAATAGTTGGATTTCCATACATGTCTTCGACTTCATTATTTGTTCTTATATTCCAAGTATTGTCAATATCCCAAAATAAATCTATAAAACAGATTATCGCTTTGAAATTATTTTTCTTGCATATTTTGTCACTCTTTTTTGTATTACAACCTTTAAAATTACCTGCCATTAAAAGTTTTTTGAAGCGTTTCTAATTAAAAACTTCTCCGGAAAAGTATGAAAGATCAGATTCTTGAAATATGTGATGAAGGTGGAAAAAGTAATTTTAAAGCATTTGAAGAACACACGAAAAAAGCAATTAAAGTCATAATTCTCATAAGGGTGATGTCATCATCTACTTCAGTTGTATATTACTGCAAAACTTTATTGTTTTTCTTGTCAAAACTGGTCAAGGAGAATTATCACAACTGAAACAGTCATTTTTTTCTTACTTTTTCATTAGGAACAGTAATAAATTTTGCAGTATTACATTGAATTATAAGATGCATCACCCTTAACAGAATCTGCGATCAAAAAAGCAAATGGCCGACTAAACAGACGCAACGCATTTTAGCCAAGCCCATATAGAATATAGACCTTGATATTATAATCGATATTACGATATGTAGGCCTATATCAATCATCTAACCTTCTTTATCAATATATTCTCATAGATTAATATAATACGTAACTATAATCGCGTCGCTGTTATTTCCGGCGTGACTCTTCCTCTTTGCTTACGCCTTAGAAAGTGAAGGCTATATAAAGTCTAGGTAGATATTATCGGTATTATATGATATTCTTATTGAATTTGGTATTCCCAAGAAACTAGTTCGATTAATTAAAACGTGTCTCAGTGAAACATACAGCAGAGTCCGTATAGGCCAGTTTCTATCTGATGCTTTTCCAATTCACTTCGGGCTAAAGCAGGGAGATGCACTATCACCTTTACTTTTTAACTTCGCTTTAGAATATGCCATTAGGAAAGTTCAGGATAACAGGCAGGATTTGGAATTGAACGGGTTACATCAGCTTCTTGTCTATGCAGATGACGTGAATATGTTAGGAGAAAATCCACGAACGATTAGGGAAAACACGGAAATTTTACTCGAAGCAAGTAAAGTATCGGTTTGGACGTAAACCCTGAAAAGACAAAGTATATGATTATGTCTCGTGACCAGAATATTGTACGAATGGAAATATAAAAATTGGAGATTTATCCTTCGAAGAGGTGGAAAAATTCAAATACCTTGGAGCAACAGTAACAAATATAAATGACACTCGGGAGGAAATTAAACGCAGAATAAATATGAGAAATGCCTGTTATTATTCGGTTGAGAAGCTTTTATCATCTAGTCTGCTGTTAAAAAATCTGAAAGTTAGAATTTATAAAACAGTTATATTACCGGTTCTTCTGTATTGTTGTGAAATTTGGACTCTCACTCTGAGGGAGGAACATAGGTTAAGGGTGTTTGAGAATAAGTTGCTTAGGAAAATATTTGGGGCTAAGAGGGATGAAGTTACAGGAGAATGGAGAAAGTTACACAACGCAGAACTGCACGCATTGTATTCTTCACCTGACATAATTAGGAACATTAAATCCAGACGTTTGCGATGGGCAGGGCATGTAGCACGTATGGGCGAATCCAGAAATGCATATAGAGTGTTAGTTGGGAGACCGGAGGGAAAAAGACCTTTAGGGAGGCCGAGACGTAGATGGGAGGATAATATGAAAATGGATTTGAGGGTGGTGGGATATGATGATAGAGACTGGATTAATCTTGCACAGGATAGGGACCGATGGCGGGCTTCTGTGAGGGCGGCAATGAACCTTCGGGTTCCTTAAAAGCCATTTGTAAGTAAGTAAGATATTATCGTTCGCCAATTTTTGTTCTTTCGTTGCGGAACTACCAGACGAGGAATTTATTTGCTGCACCGTTAAACATTATCATGTCGTAGCTTCTATGATAATAAACGGACTCTCATAGGAGCTACGACATGATAATATTTAACAGTGCAGCAAATAGCGTTTTTGTGTGCTTTCTTTTAACGCCAACGAAAGAACCAAAATGACAGGCGATTATATTCATTATTTATCGAGCCATAGATATTACATAACGTCATCAGCAGCGAATGACAAGACTGACACGTTTAAATGTGGTCGATCTGCAACGTAATTGGCTACTAGAAATAAGAGCGACACGACTATAGTCACCGATAAATTCAGTGGAGAGGGAAAGGAACTGACCACCGTACCTCATTATCTCCTAGTCTAGTTGCCTTATGAGCAGGCTTCGAGACTTTGGACCCGATGCAATAAGTTTACTGTGCATGCACTATAGGTTGTTGACTCGCTGCAGGTAGATAGAGATATGTTGAGGTAACAACGTTGCTATTTGGAGTAGAGTACGGTAGTATGGGGAAACACACATATGTACATTCTGAAAGTAAATATACATTACACAATGACAATGTCAAAAGAATGTGAAAAGCATTTATTCTCCTGTCCCTTATAAACATTTCTGATTAATTATACACAGTGTTAATGGTGGAAATAAGCATGAAACAATTTTAATTTTTTCATTTATCCTATTGGTCGTCTTTAGGAAGTGCAGTTACAGTACCGAATTGCAATGTACCTGCTACAAGATACATTCTCAGTGTCTCAAACGTAAATCTTTTTCGATTATCTGCCAAAGTTTCTACGGTAGAAAGCTGCACTCTACGTCGCATGACGTGACAGGAGCAAAACGAAAAACCTAACATTATTGGAGTCTCTAAGAGATAGTCCTTTATTCTCGGTTGACTCTATATCCACTAATTTGCTGTTTATGTTACACAATGTTCCATATCCGTTATTTTTACATAAAATTGATTTCCACTTCTGTTTTACACGTTCAGTAACCGGTGTACTTGATGTCTCATTAATTCTCTGCTTCATTTTCTTAATTAATTTGAGGGCTTCCGGCATATCTTGCTCTGACTTCTCTAACCGTGTAATAGTTTCAGACACAGTTTGTATGAAAACCAAATTATTCGTCAAAACCTTCAAATCCAGAGCGTTTTCCTTTGCGTATTTGTTGGCATCCATTCTACAGTACCCCCACTCACTGTACGCTTTACCACTATACTCAGTACGTCGTTATGCGGATTTCCCACTGAACTGCTCCATTGGGTCCGAAGTCTCGAAGTCTGCTTATGAGTGATGCTTTGTTGGTGTCACTTGTGGGGTCCAGACCTATCTTCGGACAGTTGACTAAACAACAAGAAAGGAATTTAATTGGGAGTGACGTATTAAATAGATCTCCATTTATGGCTCAAACGGTACTGCGGTATCTTCTATCCACAATGCCCTGGTTTGATCCCCAGTCATGTCGTGATGGAATTTGTAGAGAACAAAGCAGGCGCTGTAGAGGGGTTTTCTCGGTGTAGCCCCGTTTCCGTTTATCATTCCACCAACGCACACTACCTCCCGCTCACTTCATTTATCATCTATAATAATTCGTGGCGCAACAGCCCGTGAAGGGGCCCAGACCGACCAGCCGCCTGCTGACCTCACGTCCACATGCCGAAGCAGAGGTGGACGAACATCCAACCAGAATGGAGGTATCGTATGGTTAGCACGATGATCCCCCCCAGCCGTTATAGCTGGCTTTCGCAACCGGATTTCGCTATCTATCGTAGCTTCCCAAGTGCATCACAATGCTGGGTGGGCAACGGTCCCATACACTGGTCGAAATTTCATGAGAAAATTTCTTCTCTCATGAGAACTCGAACCAGCGCGCATTCCGTAACGCGAGTCTTAGGCAGGTTGCCTTAGACCATGGCTCGGGACTCATTTATCATCTGTGATATTTAAAATTTGGCTGGAGTGAAGTCTTGGAGCAATGAGGTTGCCGATACTGATATAGGTGTTTCGGACTTGGGGCTTACCAAGTATTCGTCTGAGAATCGAACCTTGCACGGTAAGAGCTGTGGCAGGAAGGCCCATCTGTCAAGATCGATTTTACGAATGCCGCTAGGTCCACTTGTTGGACTTGGACACTTTATAACGCGCACAATGTGGAAACGAAAGCTAAAGTCTTGGTTTCTCTGAGCCGATGCATGCAACGTGCGAGGCCCGACTATCACAAATCCGGACTACACGAGACATAGTGAGTAGTTTCTATAACTGCGAGATGCGAGGTCTGCGTACCTTGCAACTATAGAAACCACTCACTATCTCTCGTGTAGTCAGGATTTGTGCGAGGCGGACCTCTCACCTCGCACGTCGCATGCGTCGGTTCAGGAAAACCAAGGCTTTACTGCCAGGATCCGTCCCGGGTCCAGCTCTCGAAAAGCCAGTTAGGCCATACCAGACATAACCATGTTTAGAATGGGACTCATAAATCCCGATGTAATTAGCCTAGACTACTGAATGTGTCGTCGTTATTACAACCCTACGTATTCTGCACACGCAGTGTTAATTAATTTTTGTTGGCAATAACATTTCTGAGATGACACGCTTGCAAAATGGTACATTGTGAGAAGTTACTGTACTATGAATTCACAAAGCAATGTTGTCTTTTTATTAATAGGAAACTTAAAATAATTAGAAGCCCATACCGAAAGCATTTTTAGATTAATATTTATTTATTTATCTATTTAATTTGTTTAATTAATTAATTTCATTTATTCATTCATCCATCCATTCATTAATGCACCTTCTCACTCATTTATTTATTTGTTTGTCTGCCTATTTATATATATATATATATATATATATATACATATATATTCTGATGTACTTAAGGCCATCAGGCCTTCTCTACCACAACACCAGGAATACAAATACAATAATAGAAATTAACAGAAAAAAATACACTATATATAAAGTAAAGCTACACAAAAAATAAAGAGAGAGAGGAAAAAACACTATAAACAAAGTAAAGCCACACAAAAATATACGCAGGTTGCAATCACACAAACTTTAAATGAGTGATTAAGTATCATAATTAATTGTGTCCTAACTAATTAACTTACATAAACAAGAAACTTGCAATTTTAATCTAGATAAAAAAGAAAAAGAAAAAAAAAACACACACAAATCAATACTTCTAACAATACCTAAAAACATAAACTAAGACAAAATTTTCCAATTTAATTTTAAATTGTGATAAAGTCCGGCAGTCCCTGACGTCATTAGGTAAAGAATATCTTGTGAAACAAAAAAGTAGGTCTATCTAGAATCTAGATGCGTTTTACTTATTGTGAGACTAGTCTTCTGTTGTCCATAAGGTGGCTTTAAAGAGATATATTGTTTGTTATTAAATACACATGACAGTATATTTTGTACATGAGTAGCATTCTCATTGTTCAGTGTCCATGCTGCCCTCTACGAATAAGCAGATATAACACACGAAACGGAGCGGGGAGATAGCCAGAACCGTCCTTTGCAAGCGAAGCCAGTATGATCATGTGCACTCAAAGTGACCAAACGCAGGACTCTACTAATCACATTATGTGATCTATATGCGCTCCACAAAGCTCCACATATCTGGAGGCGAAATAGCATGTTCTTTAAAACACTGGTCACAAAGCCAGGTGATATGGCGCGACATTCCCCTTCGGTCTTCTGGCGTATATATTTTCTGTCTCCAATCTTGACGCTTTAGATCCGTGACTTAACATCCCAGATAACAAAATCAGAGGGTTCAACTCGGCGAGAACATTCAAGTGGACGAGATATCTGCTATTAATTCAACAGGAAAAATTATCGTCCAGCCATACGTAAAACATATTTTATGATTTGTCCCATGGTATAGGGAAATTTTGGACAGTAATGTTTTATCCGCAACTATCCATTTGTGTTTACCGGCCCAAATATGTCTCGCAATATTTTCTTTTCAAAAATACTAATAAGATAATTATTTGATTTCAGATATGGGATATTTTATGTCGTTAATAATTGAGGACTTCAAATGGTAAACCATGAATTTGCCAAAAACAAAATTGTTCAGTATTACAGAAAAACGTTATTAGAATCTACGGCAATTCGGAAGGCGGTGGTCTGCTAGCGTTTGCGTCGAGAGAGACAGATAGAGAGAGCAAGGCAGCGTACAACCACAGTCTAATAGATACAGTCGCGCAACTTCAACACTTTTTTTGCCAACATTCGCGACACTAGCGCCCAAGCGGCAGGCAAGGCACTGGTCATAGGGTTGATACAGCCAGCACGTGCTTTAAAGGGATGCGAGATGTTATAATAACGTTTTAATCATGCGTCGGAATAAAGGCAATGTGTGCAATGACGAAAATTGCAGTAACAACAAGTTTAAATCTCCGAATTTGTCTTTTTTTCAGATTCCCTAAAGACCAAGAGAAAACCATAACTCAGTCATAACCAATAATCCACGTTGTAGGTAGCCTACGTATTGTGTTCTATAAAACATTATTTTATTACTTATCAGTTACCTATTTGTATGTCAGGAAGGACAGTTTAAATAAAAACAAAGTAAATACCTGTTACAATATATTATTTTTTTTTGCAGAGATCATATGTGTAAATGTGTAACCATTCCGATTTTGGGTAATACATCTACAGTTTTTAATGCAAGTAATTCCATAATTTTTGTATTCGTGTTCTTTCTTTATATTTTCAAAAGTTGAATGTTATATAGCATTCAAGTAGGTATCATGGTGTTAATTTTGCAAGAATTCATGGAGTATAGTAATCCCTTTGCAAAATATTCACTCCTTGAATAAATCCAAACTGTGTCGATAAATTTCTGATGTGTTCGTGTAGATTCATGTGGCAGACGTATTAAGTTCTCAAGAGATAAAAGAGCCTTTTTAAATTTAATATAAAAAGCAATATTTTCTGTAATAATTTGCATGACTGTTATTGGTGTTGATTTTACATTCCCAGAGATTATTTGAGCCATTCAGTGCAGAAGTGGTGTAAGTCAAAATCAGGTAATGAGGTTTAAAGTAAAAATTCTGTAAAATACAGCACAAAGTAGCAATTAATATATCTTTCGTGCTATTCACTAACTATTAATAGTTTAAATACATTCAATATTAACTGCCGCTTTGCGATGTATTTTACAGAATGTTTACTTTAACCCCTCATTGCCCATTTTTGACTTACACCACTTCTGCTCTGAAAATAAAATTAGGCCTACATTTTCTGAGTTAATTGAAGTTACAATTTTTTCAACAAAATTGTATGTTCATTATTTGTTCTCACCTACGTCATATTAACAGTAAGTGCATGTAAATTACGTATTTATAGGTAGGATATGTTAAAATTGGGCATTATGTGTGAAAACTGGAAATGTAATGTAAAATGCGGTAAACTTGCCATAAAAATTTAAACCATAACATCAGCACTATTTGTGACTCAAAATAATAAAGGAAATACCGGTTGTTAAGAAATGGAAAAATAATGAATTTCATATTAATGTTTAAATCCTCCCCTTTTCTTTATTTTCAAGTTTACCTCAGCGGCCGAGTTTACCCCAATTTGCGGTATGCAAAATCGTTAATTTCTCAGGAAATAGGGAGAGGAGTTCACCACGCGATGTACCCTACGAGATATTCCCTACAATTTTGAAGCTGCTACGTAATTTTTACTCTTCTCACAGGAAATACAAAGTTCCAATGATTCATAAATATATTTAGGAATGAATTGAATTAACCGACCACGCAACGAACAATTATATCATTTCAAACCATGATACGAGATCAGGGCCATGATTCAGTTGTAAGGAGCAGAAAGAATTACGTTTATTCCCAGCTTCTGAAACTTGTAGATTAACTGCGTGTGAAATTCTTCCAGGATTCTAAGGTAGAATTAATAAGAACCATATACACTTATTGTATAGCATAAAAATATAAAATAAATTACGCAAAACCCGTCTTCTGATGTGTTATCATATGTCGTGTGCACACTTTTAACTTGCCTGCCGCTAGAGGGCTACTGTCGCGCCAGCTGTCAAATGTTGGCATATTTTATACGTATGAGTTGCGTGACTGTATCTATTAGACTGTGGTACAACATTGCCATATCGTACTGCAATACAAATTGCGCAGGAGAGAATTTAAATTATCACAAGGCAATAATGACCTTAGCCGTTGATTACTGTAAGCATGACGCCAAACAAACCCTGTTTCCTTTACTAACAATATTCTTTGCACGGTTCTCAATCCCCCACCACATGCTTCTGCAGTCGTTTCTTGCGCGTAGGCAACGTTGTAGCCAGCATCAAGATGCCCGACAGCGTTCTGCTCGTCAACGTTTTTAAAATAATTATACAGACAGCGTTTTGCTCGTCAACGTTTTTAAAATAATTATACACTTTAAACACTATTTTCAGCGCCTGTCTGTGCAATACTTGTCTTTTAACAATCTCTCCTTCCATTTATTTATCTTATACACACACAGTAAATGTTGGTTTTACTTATTCAATGTATTGAAACACTCACACATGAACAAACGAACTCGGAAAGTACTAGTTACAGACTGATTCCGATTGGTTCTACTGTACAAGCTTGTGACGTCACATGCCAGAAATGCTACGGCGCATATAGCAGCTGACCGCCTTCCGAAATGCCGTCTAGTCTAGCAGAGTAAAGGCACTTACATGGTTTCTTACCTCACTGGTACTGGAGCAGGTACTTTAATTTTAACTTCACAAAACTCTCAGCATTATTGGCATATTAAACACTTTCATTATTCATATTACACTTAATACATTTTATGAATGACATGTTTACACCAGGTCTATAGTTCAACTCTCCGTCTCTGATACTGGAGCAAGTTCTTTACTTTTAACTTAAGAAAGCGAACAATAGTATTGGCATATTAAACACTTTCGTTATTTACTTTATACTTAATACACTATATGAATAACATTTTATACCAGCTCTACAGTTCAATTGTCTATGTCGGGAAGAAATCTCTTTATTAGTCCTCATCGCTGGATGTACTTTCAAATTCCATTTGGTGCCCACACATTTCCAAATAAAACTTTCTGTGCTTATCTTCAGGCAAAAAAGGGACCATCGCTATCAAATCCTCATTCTTTTCTTCAACTTAAGTCTTTTTTCACCCTTATTCCTGACACAAACACGAAGCGTTCATTCACATTGTTTCAGAACTAAATAAAACACGGGTATCGTCGGTAATGGCAGCGGCACATTCATGGTTCTTCACTTCATTCAATGTGGTACATACACAAACAGCACAGCCTGTCCACGTCTATAGAAACTGAAATTATAATCTAAGGCACATTCACTGTTTACCATTTTGTTCAGCTTGGAACATACTTCAGTCGTACTGGAGGGGGAGGGACTTTTTTTTTGGCTATTCGAAGTCTTCAATTGAATACCCATCTTTTCAAAGGGGCTAATCGCCAAAAACAAATTTTTGAATTATAGATTAAAAACACACTTTCAAATGCATGTTTAGATACTTCCAAACACCATATTTCGGCGTACTATGAGTCACAAATAGTTGAACTACGATAGAACCCATTTAGTATGATATTATACTGATATGGATGTACAATTTCTACCGAAAGTTTAAGGACACCCCTTCAAAAGTGATGTTTAACTTCTGACTTCATACTTATGTGAAATCCTCTGTTCTTTGTACAGGGACCAAATATCTGTGAATAAAGTTTTTTTTTTACTGCAAACCCAATCTCTCTATCTTTCGAACTGTGGATTATATAACAGTTTTTTCTGTTATGAAAACTTATTGAAAGGTCATATTGTTTGTACGATAAAAATTAATTACTCCAGAATGAATGTACTTAGATCAATGAATTTTGGGATATAGTTGGACATATCTGAAAGGCTTGTTGTGAAATAATTGCATTTTGTTAATCTAGATATTTTCTTTCTTTTATTTAGGGAAATTTGTTATTTTCTAAAAATCTCTTGAGTTTGAAATTAGCGGAAAATTGATCAGGGATTGCCACTGCTACTTACATCATAACTCAGCTTATTCGTTCCATGTTAATAATCATTTTTCGAGTTTCTCACAAGTCTGAGAAGGTTAGATTTTATTCCTTGAAAAAGTGGAAATTAATCGAAATTCAGTGAGTGTGGTCGTGAGGTGACAGATTATTGTAATGTGGAAGAATGACAAAGATACTATCTAACTTTTCCGAAATTCATTTTTCTAAGTACACTCATTCTGGAGTATTTAATTTTTCTCCCACAAAAAATACAACCTTTCAATAAGTTTTCATAACAGAAAAAATTGTTATTTAATCCACAGTTTGGAAGACGGATGGATGGATGGATGAATGGATGAATGGATAGATAAATAGGGTTTGTAGTAAAAAAACTTCAATTTTTCACAGTCATTTGGTCTTTGTATAAACATGAGGAGGTTTCATATATGTATAAAGACAGGAGTGAATCTCTTTTGAAAGGTTGTCCTTAAACTTTCAGTAGAAACTCTACTCCCTTAGATTAAATAAAATGAAATTGGAAGAATTTATACTTATCCCTTTTGCAAAGAAGATTTTTAGTAGGTTATTTTACGACGCCTTATCAACATCTTAGATTATTTAGCGTCTGAATGAAATAAAGGTGATAATGCCGGTGAAATGAGTTCGGGGTCCAGGACCGAAAGTTACCCAGCATTTGCTTATATTGCGTTGAGGGAAAACCCCGGAAAATTCCTCAACCAGGTAACTTTCCCCGAACGGGAATCGAACCCGGGCCACCTGGTTTCTCGGCCAGACGCCCTAACCGCTACTCCAAATGTGTGGACTGTAAAGATGATGTTCAGTTCATTTATTTACAAATGTTCTTGGCCATATTTAAATTCGGTGTTATTGAACTCGTTAATTTCTCTGCAGCTTACAGAAGTTTGTAGGCAACCATCTACGGGTAACAATTATCTAAAAAGCAACTACTTCTTTCCTTATGGAACCTGAATGAGAATAGATATCCATAGCATTGAACATTGATAAAATTTCTTACTCCAACTTAATTTTAAATTACTTTACATTAAAGTTAATTAATCTTATTCCATAGATAACGGTTTTTTTTGCATGGATCAAACGAATGCTTTTTTTTTTACACTGAACGAATCTGCTAAAGTAAACATTCTCGATTCTGAGGAAGTATAATTTTTGAAATTCAGAGGTTTCGTTGTATGTAAAAATGTGATTCCGTAGGTTTTTCCTTTGTATAGAATTTACGAATATACTAGAACCACCTATGGTTGTTAGCACAGAAGAGGAATGAATTGCAATATAAAAATGTTCTTATGCACACTCAAAGTAACAAGCAAAATTTTAATTAAAACATGACATTACTTCATATAGGTAGTATATGAAAGAGTAATGTAATGGTCGGAAAATAACCTTAAATTCTTTGACAGTTTCAATTTCATCTGTAATTCATTATCCACATCGAAATGCTTTTATATTCCTCAATATTATCTTACTACTGACATTTTCTTAAATGAATAGAAATGAAATAACGATAGATTAATGTGACTGTAGATGTATCATACTCTCCGATGTGAATCAAATGCTAGCGATTTCGGTTAATTATTCTACAGAATACTTATTCTAGTCTCGATTAAAAAAAGATTTATATTCTTTCCATATGAAATGTGCGTACTAGGTCTGATCAAAAAGTTTCAAGACAGTTTTAATATAAAGACAATAGAGATACTTACAGGATAACTAGTGCATGTCTCCTTCAAAGTACTCTCCCCCTGATGTAATACAAGTCTGCCAGAGTCCCTGTCACGTTTCAAAGCACCTTTGGAAGTCACTTTCCTAGAGATTGTTCAATTCCCTTGTAGCATTCCTTTTAATGGTAGGAATGTCATCGAACCTACGCTCTTTGAGTTTCATTTTTAGTCGGAGACACAAAAAAAGTCTGCGGGTGCCAAATCTGGCGAATAGGGAGGATTGGGTAATGCAGGTTTCTTTTGGGCCAGATGTTCTTGGATGTAGAAGATACAGTAGGCCGGTGCATTGTCATGGTGGAGGATCCAATTCTGACTTTGAAACAATTCGGGACGCTTTCTTCGCACTTTCTCGCGCAAATGTATTATACTTCTTTGTAGAAGTATTGGTTAATTGTTTGGCCTCTGGGAACAAATTCATGATGTACAACACCTCTAATGTAAAAGAAAACAATCAGCATTGTTTTGACATTTCACTTCACTTGTCTCGTTTTGTTGAGCCGAGAAGAATTTGGTGACTTCCATTGTGAGGAATGAGCCTTTGTTTCTGGATTTACACTTTTTCTTGTTTCCCCGACTATAAATGAAACTCAAAGGGTATAAGTTCGATGAAATTCTTACCATTAAAGAGAATGCGAGAAGGAAACGAAACCGTCTCCAGTGAAGTGACTTCTAAAGGTGCTTTGAAATATGGCAGGGACGGTGGCAGGCCTGTATTACATTAGGGGGAGTACTTTGAAGCAGACAAGCACTAGTTATCCTGTAAGTATTTCAGTTCTTTTTATATTAAAAGTGTCTTGAAACTTTCTGATCAAACCTCGTATGTGACTCTTCTGGTGTTTCTTCTATATTGTATTATGTGACATTCAAATAATAGTAGAATATTGGTTTGTGAACCTATAGTGGTGACATTCCTTTTGATAAATGTGTTACCCACTTATTCTCAAGATAGTAGATAACGAGATATTTGTTTCTAAGCACTGTTATTGCTGTTTGAAAAGTACTTTTCAAGAAGGATGTAACTCCATATTTCGCATAGTACATTTCCTCTGATTTCTGAGACATTTGTTATTTTATTTTTAAAGTTCACTGTAATTAATTCTACACTAAAACATTTTCTCTTGTGTTTTCCCGACTTATTATGTAATTAAAATTTTCCCTGTGATATAAATAAGAATAATTCCCAGAAAATAAAAAGATTATGTCGGTAATAAAAGCAATAATTAGTTAATTACTGTTGAGAACATGAAATTGTTGCAATGGATACTTCTTTGTAGTGTATAAATTAGATCTTTTTTCACTTTAACACAATGGTCTTTCAGTATGTCCGCTGCAATAACAATCCAAGATTGACTCTCTTTTAGTATATTAGTCTGGCCGTTCCAGTAATATTTTTCCGTGTAAGTGTAATGTATCAGGAGCCAGGGCGAAAATACATGTCGTCATAAACGTTATTCAGACATTTACTCTGATTTCGTAGAACCATAAAACAATGTATTTAGACGCCTACGACATCAGAGTCAGGGATTGTTGAGGTCATGAAATTGCTGCAACGATCATGCTGCTGGTGCGCTCTGATTTCATAGAAGTAAAGCTGAATATATTTAAACATATGCGGCAAATGTGACATTTTGAAATTCCTTCTCAGAACGAAAAGTTGCATTTGTTAGGATCAAATTTCTGCACATTTAAAGGACAAAATTAAAATTTTTCAATCATTTATTATCGTAATACACTGCTCTCTAAATTTGACTCAGCATATTTAATTCAATCCATGGTTTTCCCAAAACACGATATGAAATTTTTCATACACAATCAATAAACAATATAATTTATTAATACACAGCAATTACAAGATACACAATAAATATAGTTAATAATACATAAAATAACTTTATTAATAAGTGAACCTAATTTTCCATTACAACTACATATGTACAGGTCCTATATAGGTTTCACATTGGTACCGGTACTGATAATTAAACTTTCACTTCACTCTCATCTCACTCACTTGCACTATAACACATTTCACTGACACTTTAGAACACATTTCACTGGCACTATAAATTATCACTAATCGAAAACTATTCACTGTCACTATAAACATTAAATACACAGAACCACCACTCTTCACTGATACAACAGTTCAAATAAGACAAATAATAACACCCTTAACCCATTTACTCCCACTGTTCCCAAATGGGAACATGCATTATTTACGGCGTAAATGATTTGAGAGGACCAATAATCATCTTATTTTGTTTCTTATGTGTCAATAAGTAGGAATATATAAGAAACACCAACATTTTTAATAAAAAATAATTTGGGTCTAAATAATTTGGGCAATTCTGAAATATTTATATTCCAATCATTGAAAGTGTCTTGGGATCAAATGGGTTAATCATACTTATAAACAGAACTACATTAAACTGAATATTTATAGTCTAAGACCCTCTTACAAGCTATTTTAAACTAATTTATAATTCAAACCCAGAGAATAACTCGTCAGGCTAAGTAAATGTGTCACGTTAAGTAATGTAACGTTTTTTTTTTAATTTACACTTATATACACAACTTTTTAACTTATTTTTCAATTTCCTTAAGGAAGGACAGCCCTCAAAGACCGCTGCAGGTAGGTAATTCCAATCATTTATAGTTCGATTTAAAAATGAGAATTTACCTACATCCGTTTTCTGTTTCCTACATTTGATTTTGTTTGAAATATCTCAAAGAATAATCCCCTGATTCAATGGCGTTACTTATAGTTCACTCTGTACACACACACACAGACACACACACACACGCATACATATATATATTTATTTATTTATGCAGAGTGAATCGTAATTAATACCATTAGTTTCAGGAGGTTATTCTTCGAGATATTTCAAACAAAAAGTTTAATACAATTTTCCTCGCTTTTTTTTTTTAGACAAAAATTGTTTTATATGAAATATTTGATAGCGTGTTTTGGGAAAGCAATTAATTTGCTCAATGTTCTCATAGCTTTTAAGACACCAATGTATTTGATAATAAATGATTGAAAAGAATGTTAGATTTGTCCTTTGAATATGCAGAAATTTGATCTCTGGGATATGATATCTCGAATTATGACAAACAAGAAAGTCTAATAATATTTTGTTCTCAGAAGGGCTGTTTTCAAAAAAAAAAAAAATCCTTTGTAACTTGAAATTATGATGAAGTTTTTTTCACGAAACTACTCAAAATTGGATTTTATCTTATGTAGGATGATAGAATAAGCTATATGTGAACCATGTTATTTGCATGGACAATAACACAGATTTCGAATAAATCGTGTGAATAATCGTGTACACATTGCATGGGAACAGGACAGTGACACGCTGGCAACACTGTTTTTGACGTACGCAAACCATGTGGCTCAGCTAGGTGTACGAAGCGGACGACACGCCTACATTCACTTCGTCATTAGTTGCAGGCTACGTGCAGTTCGAAGCAGTTGAAAAACAACGAGATGCCACAGTTTTCTAATCGTGTCTGGACATTCATTCTACTGTATTATTGATGAAATTGCCTTAAAATGTAACGTAACTGCGTGTTTATTCGTACTAAAATTAGTGCTGAAACGATACAATAACGAACGTTTCATCATAGATAACGAATAACATAGTTCATATAATTAACATGTTACGATTACATAAATTTTGATTTGACTGCATTCTGAACAGATGTTTTTGTTTACAAAACGGTATGTGTGTACGTGTACATCCTCTCAAACCCCTATCAAGTAGATGATTGGAGCGGCATTCAGTAGGCTATGCTGGGGTGCAATGAAAATGTTATGTTTTATTTAAGGACGCTCGCAACTGCAGAGGTTATATTAGCGTCGCCGGATGTGCCGGAATTTTGTCCCGCAGGAGTTCTTTTACATACCAGTAAATCTACTGACATGAGCCTGTCGCATTTTAGCACACTTAAATGTCATCGACCTAGCCCGGGATCGAACCCGCAACCTTGGGCATAGAAGGCCAGCTCTATACCAACTCGCCAACCAGGTCGACGGGTGAAATGATCTCGCGAAGTAAACACTTGGAAATATTACAGAAACTATTGGTCGTATGAAAAAAATATTATTTGAAAAAACGTTCCCAAATAATATGATCTGTTATGTGTGTGAAGGATTGTAAAAGGTTACCTCCCGCCCTGTATGTACAGGGTGTTTCCGAGCTGGTGTTACAAATTTGCAGGGATGATGGCGAATGGCTCATGTATCAATTTGAGATCAGGAACCATGGTCCGGAAATGGCTGAGTCGAAAGATACAAGCAAAAATAGTTGTGTGGAAATAGAATTGTAATTTGGCACCACGTGTCTCCTTCCCTTAACTTTTGGAACAGTCGTGGAAATTGATATGGGCCGGATGTCTCCTACGTGGGTACTTAGTACGATACAATCTGTGAGCTTGTCTACTGTTCCCATTGGCTCATCCGTATTCGAAAATCAGGTCTGCTTGTTCCGCTTTCGTGTACTCCTCCATTTCACTAGGACTGATCGACTGGACACTGCAACTTGTACACATACACTGCTGTCTACAGACGTGCATATCAGGACCGACCATGTCTGTTACATATTACACTATCTGCATTGCTTTAGTGTAGTTTCCTGTTCCCATCCCTCAGACAGCGCACTGAATGGAATACTGTAAGTAGACAACGTAAAAAACGTCAGATGAATACAGTATGTGTAAGATATACAGATAAATACACATAAATAAGGTGTACAGAAGAATAAAATTATATTTCATTTTCACAGAACTATTTTTGCTTGTAACTTTCGACTCGGTCATTTCCGGACCAGGGTCCCTTATCTCAAATGATATATGTGCCCTTCGCCATCATCCCTGAAAGTTTGTAACACCACCTCGGAAACACAATGTATAACACAGTATTGCTCTTTTATTCTTATCAATAACTTTTTTTATCTCTGAAGATATACTGACACGGCAATAAATGCTCTAACTGTAGTTAATGAATTATCCATTTTACACAATCACCTGTATAAAACTACATAAAATTATTTACTTCATTTCATTATTCTTCATTGTACAGGGACATCATTTTATTTTTACTAACATTTTTAATATTAACTTGCCTATACCTCTGGATCAACGCCGTTTGCTACCCCCTTCCAAGACTGGAGTTCATGATACTGGCGTAATATACAAACAAATCACTTTACTAGGTATAGGAGGGAAGAAAAGTAGAGTTCATCCATTTACGTAAATTAGGAAATATTGCGCTTTTGAGTTTGATCATTTTCATTAGTTTTTTGTTTAATCAAAATAAGTACACTATTAAAAATGAGTGTTTTTACTCACGAACTGAGCTCTCAATATGGACGTATTCATTATGCAGTGTATATTATACTGTCTACAGCACATTAGCGTATAATATATAGACAATTAAGTTAAATTGAAAAATAATCATAATATGGATATTTAAACACATTTTTTAAAAATGATGGCCGTTCATTTCGATACAGGCTTCAGTTCTAATGTGCATATTATCGCACTATAGACTATTGTACCTAATCCCAATTACCAGTTTCGTTCTAAAGAGAATCTTACATACTGTAAATTCAATCTTCACTTCTGCCCGATCCGAAAAGATAAAATTAGAGATATACTGTCTACTGTCCGTCCAAGTGGTTATGTATAGGGTCGTAGAAAGGGAGGAAATCACTTGACAGTTAATTACTTAACGAGGCCCTTTTATTTAAGTAATTTTAAATATTTGTATAATATTACGTAGACGTTCAATTCCTAACTGAAATTAATGTTCTCAGAAAAGAGCTAAGACAGCCCAGCCACTAGCTGGCGAATAAAAGTTGGGGGGAGGAAACCGGGATACGACGTAGGCAAATGGACAACAGTACCTGTGCGAAAATGATGCAATATTGAAAGATCTTTTGTCACTGGAAAACGCGAACATATTTTTGGAACGTACTGTTTACTATGACCGTAAGGCTACTATGACTGTATATGCGGTCTTGGATCTGTGTGGAGGACGGTTGAACTTCTTTAGTAGAAGGGGTGGGAGTGAAGTACATTCAAAAACCCAGGTACAATAAAAATTGAAGTAGAAATAAAATGATGTCCCTGTACTTTCATCTCATGTTTCTCCGAAATCAAAGTGTACTTTATTTTTAAATTTATCAATTTTTTGTGTTCTCTCCGCAAATCATATTGTAAAATTTTTAAGTTAACCTCTGATTTATATTCTGGATTCTAGTGGTCAGCCGTAGATGTCGGCCAGATGCCCCAAATTGTGGAATTAGTAGTAGTACCTCCCATTGCACAGGAAGATAAATTAAATCCGAAATATGTGTCATCAGTGTAGACCAGCCGCCGAACAGATTTCAGATTAATCTGGCTCAGGCTTTTGAAATAGGAAAAGGGGGAATAGCGAACAAAATAACGCCCCCAACCTCCTTATAAGCCTCTTTTCTTCGGAAGAAAAGGCTAAAAATAGTCTCGTGTTGCAGGATGCTGAGAGCATTCCGTTGACAAGGGAGGGTGAGGGTGCGCCGCTACAATACGGATAATGCTGTAGGCTACTTTATTATCCCGGCTGCAAGAACGAGAGAAGTGATGGACGCTGGAATTTAATCAAGGGTGGAAACTTCTGTAATCTATGTAGCTAGCAGGTCTGTGATCACAAAGTCTGGATAATTCTGTTTATCCTTATGTTTATTATTATTTTTTTTTTTGCTACGGTAATGAAAGAGTGTGAAAAATATTCAGTGCGCATGAGGTCACAAACAACTGAAGCTCACAAAGGACAGTAATCGTGTAAGCAGAGCGTGGGAAGACACATTTGTACCTAATTATACTTTGAGGTTGTTTACCACAACAAGTCTGCGTTCTGTCGCTTCTCTTTTCAGCAAGCTTAAAGCTACGCTCTTATTCTTGTTTCTGGTATACAAGTACCTCAATTAGATTTTAATTTTATTGAACACTAAGTTTACAAACAAAATAAACTTATTTTTTCATCTTACTTATTCCAGAAATTTCTTTTCTTCTCTTCTCTTTTCTTTACATATCATTGTTAATCTTTGCGTACATGACAAAAGAGACTCGGAGAAACTACACAATGACGTAGAAACTACGCCATCTTCTGCGTTAAAGGAACTGAAGGGTTCATAACCATAGTGGGCCAAGCGCCATTTACTAAAACCATAGAAAACAAAGGTTAAAATGAGCTTATTACCATAATTCAATGGAAGCATATAGCAAGTAATATAAAATATACACATTCAAACTAAATGATACGTCAATCTTTATTAAAATATGGTATTCACTTAACTTAAACCTTTGCGCTTGGCCCACTATGACTCTGAACCCTTCAATTGTATAATGTGTTTTAAATATTCCAGACGTCGTATTTATGTCAATGGCCACCGATTCCTTGCATATATGCATTTTTCTTCAGGTATTTTTTCGCAATAAATTGCTATACGCCAAAGTACAAAAATGTGAAATGCTTCCAATATCTCCAAGTACAATAAAAACTGAAATTTTCTTCATTAATAAATCCTAATTTCCTTACAATAATTGTCGTAATGCTCGTATTAATCATAATTTAAGTATATCATAGTATGACCTAGGTAAATAATAGGTCGCTAAATATTTACAATTTCACATGCTAGAGGAAGAAAAATACATTTTGTTATTAAAATTATGAAACGAAAGAACAAATGTAATTAAAATAATTATTATAATTAGTACTAACAAATATGGTTACTTTCACGGTTTCCGTAGCTGTGTAAAAATAATTAATACGATAAGTATGCCTGTTTTTGGGATGGTAACTTCTCAAACTCTCTATTCGATACACACACACACACACACACACACACACACACACTGGTAGAGTTTTCAATTTTAAGGACTTTTCGCTTCTATTACGATGACAATTATTGCGAGAAACTTAATTTGCATGAATAAGAGTTTGTAAACGCTATAAAAAAATCAAAAACTTCTTTTAATCTCGAGGTATTTCTACATTCTTTTGATCCAAAACTAGTCAAAGCTCTGCGAAAAAAAAATATGTATGTGTATAGTTTGAATATTCCGTCAGCAGGTACATATTTGAATAAGTCTTTTCTTAATACTGAATTTAGGCTAGTTGGATGCAATTGTCTGAAAACAAATTCAGTATCCATCTGTGACTGTTGTATTTATTTTGTTTTGAGTTTCTTCCGGAAAATAAAAAAAACTGTTATTTCAAGCTGTGCAAACAACTGTATGCACTTAAAAAGAAACTCAGTATTTGTTGTAGCCTATCACAAATTTTGCATGGGTTCTTTAATACACTGGAATGAATAATACTTCATTTTGTCAAGTGATGTGGACCAAAAACCAAGCATTCTTATAAATCACTCGATTGTATCTCTGGCTGTTATTATGTCAACATCTTGGCCTTGCAAACTACTGTTCGAAGTGTTTCAACTGTTCGGAAAATGTATCACCAAGGAAGAACAGTCTAAGAAGCCAAAGAGAATTGGAAAATAGTTTTGCATATTCTTATTTCTCGTTTTGCATTTATCGGTACATTAGAAGTTAGGTGGTATCCCCTGGTTTTCAGTAAAATTTCTTTTTCGATTTTACAGGAATTTGTATTTTTTGAATGGAATTAAATACCAGCGCAGCAGTGGGGAAGGTTGGTCGCAAACAAGTGTCTTGCTCAAAAGTGGGTCGCACCTTGAAAAAGTTTGAAAACCACTGTTTTAGACTAATTCTAATATTTTAATAATTTTATTGATCGTACAGCGCTGTAGTTCTATCCAGATATATGAGGAAAGAAATAACATAACAATAGAATTCTAATTTAAGACCATTAATATTTTAGTTACCGTGAATGCAATACCTTGTTATTTACGAATGTTACAACAAAAATTTCATTAAGAAGTTAGAAAATATGACTACTAGTTTCTCTGGCTTTGAAACTCACTCATGTATCAGATGTTTGCCAAGAAATTGAAAATATCTTCTAATATCATAGACCTTAGGCGATATGAAAAGTTACGTTGCACGAACTACAGCAGTCATATTCATAAAAAGAAACACCGTTGCTCCTGTTGTCGATTCTGATTCGCTCATTCAGCACAGTGATATTTATTTTTAGTAGGTTATTTTACGACGCTTTATCAACATCTTAGGTTATTTAGCGTCTGAATGAGATGAAGGTGATAATGCCGGTGAAATGAGTCCGGAGTCCAACACCGAAAGTTACCCAGCATTTGCTCATATTGGGTTGAGGGAAAACCCCGGAAAAAACCTCAACCAGATAACTTGCCCCGACCGGGAATCGAACCCGGGCCACCTGGTTTCTCGGCTAGAAGTGCTAACCGTTACTCCACAGGTGTGGACTGCACAGTGATATACTGATATGATTATGTAGATTATGTTTAAGTGAGATGCTAAATTGGAAATACAAGTTATCCAAATAATCCTCTTTTCCAGTGTCTTTTCCACTACATTTGTCTGTCTGTCAGTTTACATAGAATTAAGACCAATAGTAGAGTGCACCAATCTTTTAAGTAATAGATATTCGTTAACCAGGTATTATGTTGTTTTTATGTGGCACCAAGGTCGGTTACAAGTTAAACGACGCTAACCATCAGAGTTTACTAACCTGTCCAGTGCGAGCGGTTAAGTAGCTAACCGTGGCAGTGAATCCAAATGGAGTATGATGACAGAGAGTTTTTTCAATAACGTGTTTCTTAATACGATATATTCTAATGCCACGAGTGATTGGATGCGGTAAAGACAAAAAAAAGTCTCAGATCCTAGAATTTGGAGGTATGGAAGATAATTTATTAGAGGAAGTGACATTAAATAATGTTGACAGAAGAAGGGCCATTCAGGAACGAGGCTTGGCGATGCTTAGATTTGATTTAAATCAATTAGTTGAAGAAGGATGTGGACAAATAGTATTTGAGGTTATGTTCACACGAATTCTAACTTACGCCTTTGGTTATATTACAGTGTAGTATATATTTACTTAACCTGGTAGAGATAAGGCCATCAGGGATTCTCTTCCCCTCTACCAGGGGATTACAACTACAATATTAAGAATAAAATTACAATTATAATTACGATAAACATTAATTTTTTTCAGTTTACAATAAAAATCAAAGTACTGCCAATTTAGCGAATTTTAAATGTTTTTCGGAAACAATTTCTTCTAACTTTTCTATTGCTTAAAAGGGATTTTGCGATTTTTCAGGATACTCTAGCGACAAAAATAAAACTTTATCCATTGATAAGAAGAAATCTAGCGACTTCTCAACTATGGCTTGGCGAATTTCCGTAACCTTTTTCTTTAAACATTATAAGCTTGTTTTCAATTTATTATAGGTATTTTTCTGTACTTGACACCTGAGGAATAAGCAGATACAAATAATAGAATAGACAATGTTGCTACATCACATATAAAGCATAGGAGAAAATTGTACTTTGTTTTGATTGACTTACCCGGCACACCGAAAAATTCAAGCGAAGTTTTCTTGCAGCAATCTTCTTTTTGTTTCATTGTCATGTCACCAATCTGATTATTTTCTATTATTCTTTTATAGTATTTTTCAACATGATCGAGTAAAAATGAATTTCCTTAAGCTCTGAAATTTAGTGCTCTCTCTCTTTTCATTTCTTTCCTTTCCATAACTACTTATTTCAAGATAAATAGAAAAGACGCCTACGTTTATATGTACAGGAATAAATACAAATGGCACTATTTGTACAATATTTTATAATACCGGTAACGCTTCCAAAAATCAACTAGGCACTGCCTCCTGAATACTATGATGAATTGCTCCGGAAAGGAATAATGGCGAAATAAACACGACGCAATTAACCGTGGCTTTGTAACCAAGTGAAGTTGATGGTGCATCGGTTTGTATTCTTGTTAGTTAGCCATGAGTATTTAACTACACATTCTAACCGAGATTGGTGCACTAGACCATAAGTGTGGAAATCTCAATATATTTCTCAAATGCCAACATTTTAACAAATTAAATGTAGCGGAAATTTAAGATTCTGGTTTAGCTGAAATAAATAACATGTCACACAGAAATATAGGAATACGTTCAGATGAGATACAGTCTGAAAGATAGCTACTGTATTTACTAACAGTCCTGTGCACGGAGCACAAACTTGGACATAACACATCAACAGAAAAAAGCTCTACAAGTGATACAGAAGAAAATTGGAAGCAAAAATCCTGAAAATTATACAAAAGAACCTTGTAAGAAATACATATAATAGGAAAAGCACACAGATAAAATATGCAGCATCAACGGTGCAAATGTTGTTCATTTTGAGCAGGGCACAAAATGTGAATCAACTACAAGCACTGGGCCCTTATAGCAAAAGTATGGCATCCGGGAATATTGAAGAATGACACTCAGGAAGACCGAGAACAAGATGCGCTGACGACATTAGGAACAATGCTGGAATTATATGGTCCGGAGAACCGTGATGTGTGGAGAAGACTTGAGATAATTTATAAATACTATAGTGTAATAGTCACTAAGTAAAACTTACTTGTGAAATATTAGTTAAGTGATTTTATAGACGCACTTTAATAATTTAAACATAAGTGTAAATACTAGTGAAGTGACTTTAAAAAGAGACTTGAAACAATAAGCTAAATATTATGTTAATTGTCATAGTTGAATGTCTTAACGTTAATAGTCAGGAAATCATACAAACGTAATTCAGATGTGGGATATGTGCAAAAGAGT
Source organism: Periplaneta americana (assembly GCA_025594305.2). Lineage (NCBI taxonomy): Eukaryota > Metazoa > Arthropoda > Insecta > Blattodea > Blattidae > Periplaneta > Periplaneta americana. The sequence continues at coordinate 30,484,873 of JAJSOF020000039.1, forward strand.
TTTCGTCCATTGGGAGAAATCATTGCCCTTTATGTTATTACTTACTTAATTACAAATGGCTTTTAAGGAACCCGCAGATTCATTGCTGCCCTCACATAAGCCCGCTATCGGTCCCTATCCTGTGCAAGATTAATCCAGTCTTATCATCATATTCCACCGCCTTCAAATCCATTTTAATATTATCCTCCCATCTACGTCTCGGCCTCCCCAAAGGTATTTTTTTCCTCCCGTCTCCCAACTAAAGGTACGGTCACACGTCGCTACTCTTGCAGCGCTGCAGTACAAAAAACTGCGTAATTCTCGTACTGCGACGTGTGAACAATGGTGCAACCCGAAAAGTAGCGGCTGCCGAACCTGCTCCCCGCTACTTTTTCATTCTGCGCGCAGCTTAGAAGTAGTGATGTGTGAACAGGGTTCTCAGGGTTGCAGCCGCAGCATTTTTGATATCGATTTTGTTTGAAACTTTTGCTGCGGTTGTGACCAGTGTTGCCACCCAAATGTGCCAGTGATACTTTTATTGTTTGGGTGTATTTTAATGTTAGATGTGATGAAACTAAATAATTTTTAACACAGTCTGAGCATATTTGCTGACGATATAATACATTTTTTTAATTTTGCGTACCGTAGTTTCAAACAGGAGGGTTGCCAACATTGATTACGTGAATATGCTGTTGATTATCATTTAAGTATATAGGCGGTTTTAAAAGATTTGTAGTAAAAATAATGCCAATTTCTGAATACTAGTTAGGACAGAAAAGCAAATAATAGATACATAAGCTTTCGCATGTGTTTCTTAATAATGCGAACATAACCACAAAATGTACAGAGTGATTTATATAGAACTGACACATTTCTTTCATTAATTGTTTCAAAACGAATTGTGCTAGCGACAACTTATTATACCTAAAATGTAGAGGAATTTTGGGAGATTATTTACCTCTATAGCAAATGTTGAAAAGTCCTCCATCCTGCATAAGGCACAACCCAACACGTCGTTCCATGTTACTGGCCATTCGTTGGAGGACTCTGTTGTTAGCTTGAATCTCCTGTGTGATGTTGTGCTTCAGATCGTCCAATGTCTGGGGACGTGTGGCGTAAACCCTGTCTTTTAAGTAACCCCATAGAAAGAAGTCCGGCGTTGTCAAATCCGGAGATCCCGGTGGCCACAGGTTCCTGGAAATTATTCGGTCGGTCGTCACATAACCGGATAAATGGAACCATGCTTCATCTGTGAACCATGTGATGGACAATATGGCAGGATTTTGCACAATGAACGTTTGAAACCAACGACAATAATTCAATCTTTTATCCTTATCTGGTTCCTGTAGCTGATGAACAACCGTAACCCTATATGGCTTTAGGCTCTCTGACACATTGAATAGGTGTACCCTGTCTCCTGCGACAAACGTCTTAATTATTTTTTGGGTGACTGCTCCAGTCGCGCTCTTACGTCAACAACAACCGTGGGAAGCCTAGATGAACGATGCTTGCCCTTTTCACTCACCAGAGATCCAGTTGTTTCCAATTTGTTTACCAGTCCCAGTATTGTGTTTCTTTTGGGAGGATTGCGAACATCAAATTCTCTCTGGTATGCCCTTTGAGTAGCTGTAATTGAATTCGTAATTCAGTATTGCTTCACAAGGAAGAGTCGTTGATTTAATGTGTACTGCATTTTCACGTTGACACAAAATGTCGAAAACAGCTGCCAACAATAGGAATAAAACATAAACATCTGCGCATCTAGTGACAAGGAATCGAAACTCCAGAACATTCTGCTTAATTTGGTGCTAAAATTGGGTCATTGAATGAATTTCCAACGGAATAATTATTAAAGAAAGAAATGTATCAGTTCTATATAAATCACAATGTATATTGAGAAGTCAACACGGAGATGGAAATCTGCAGCATGACTGCGGCTGCAAAAGTAGCGCCTTGTGTGTGAACAGACTCGCAACCTCCAGTTGCAACATTTATTGCACTCGGGTTGCGCAGCACGAAAAGTAGCGTGCAGCGCGCTACTTTTGGCTTACGTGTGAACACGACGCAACTTTTGCAGCTGCAGTACAAAAGTTGCGCAGCAAAAGTAGCGACGTGTGACCGTACCTTAACACCCTAGACCTATATGCATTTCTGGATTCGTCCATACGTGCTACATGCCCTGCCCATCACAAACGTCTAGATTTAATGTTCCTAATTGTGTCAGGTGAAGAATACAAAGCGTGCGGTTCTGCGTTGTGTAACTTTCTTTATGTCATATGTTATCTTTCATGCTTTTATTATTATTATTATTATTATTATTATTATTATTATTATTATTACTACTATTGCTGCTGCTGCTGCTCCTGCTGCTGCTACTGCTGCTCCTACTGCTACTGCTACTGCTGCTACTTACTACTACTACTATTCCACGGGTTAAAAGAACATTGCATAAGGAAGGAAGAATAGATAACATTTTGTAATTTAATTATACTATGACTACACAGCACTAATAGTAATATGCGTTACAAGAGCGGTATGTTGAAGTTTTCATGTTCGAGGAAAAGTTTGAAAAAGCGAAACGTAGTTGAGCTTTTTTAATTTCCGAGAATTGAAAGAAAACATACCGCTCGTGTATCGTACATTATTTTGTGCGAAGATCGTTTATTACATACCTGAAAGAGGAATTTCTAATTAGTTGCAATGAAATCTCCATCTTTGTTTCTGTTCAGTAACGGCAAATTTGCAAAACGAAAATATCTATCTTCAACATTGTTGCTTTAAAATGTTTCCTGTGTTTACTATACTCCAGCAGGCCGTGATATACGTCTGTCTTTTTTTCCCCCCAGTCTATAAATGCTAACTTAAAACAAGCGGTAAGGTTATGTAATGATTTAGAGTTTACTTAATTTTTACAAATATTTAAAAACAATAATTAACCTTGCAATTTAGGTGAAATTGCAGTGGTAAGTTTCCAATTTATAATTATTACTATATTGAACGTCTCTAAAAATAATATGTTAAAAGCCTAAAGCAGTAAAATCAATATGTCACTTAAGCGGTAAGAACAGGGAAATTGTTATTTGTGTTAGGTTGGGAATACTGAATGTGGAATTTTAGACTTACCGCGGATTGGTTTTCTGCGGAAACCAGGCACGATCTCGCACAAATGTTATTTATACTCATTTCTGCTCCTATTTTTCTCGAAGGCAGTATTACACAGACCAAAATTTTGAACAGAAATTAATGCAAATAAAATTTCATAAACTCGATGAAGTTGTTGGGTTCTGAAGGTCCTTGCAAGGACACATACCGATATAATTTAACTGAAGCAAAATACTTTCATTTGAATAACATAAAATACGCAGAGGTAAGATATTCGAACCAAAACTCTTAACTTTTGTGAGCTTGGACTATATACCTACTAAATGAATTACAGTGACACAGCCTCAACGTCAACAAACCAGCAAAACAAACATGGTAATCAAACTTATCTTTGTGCCAATGATCCATGGCCTTACAATCAGAAACAATATGAACAGTAATTAACATTGTGACAAAAATAATAATTGGTAATTATATTTTTCTTAATTTTTAATATGAAATAATTTACCCATACCTAATTGAATAACAAAAGAAATACGTAAAATAATATCTAACCTTGCTACAGTTAATAATAACTTACACTATCACTTTTTCATAAATATGTTTTTCTGTGTTAAAATAAATAGTATTAGTACCCCGAAAATTTTCGTTCTACGCCATACGAGTAAAACGTAACTACAACATATCTGAAATATATATATAGGCTACGAGGACATCATTTTATTTTTACTAACATTTTTAATATTAACTTGCCTATACCTCTGGATCAACGCCGTTTGCTACCCCCTTCCACGACTGGAATTCGAGGATACTGGCGTAAAATACAAACAAATCACTTTACTAGGTATAGGAGGGAAGAAAAGTAGTTCATCCATTTACGTAAGCTAGGAAATATCGCGATTTTGAGTTTGAACATTTTCATTAGATTTTGTTTAATCAAAATACAATACAATACAATACAATATTAACAATGAGTGTTTTTACTTACGAAGTAAGCTCTCCATGTGGACGTATTCATTATGCAGTGTATATTATACTGTCTACAGCATATTACCATACAATATAGAGAATGAAGTTAAATTGAAAAATAATCATAATATGGATATTTAAACACATTTTTGAAAATGGTGGCTGTTCATTTCGATACAGGCTTCAGTTCTTTTGTGCATATTATCGCACTATAGACTATTGTACCTAATTCCAGTTACCATTTTCGTTCTTCGTACTAGTAACTTATGTTGAAATAATTCTGTACCTACTCTATAAAAGAGTATCTTACGTACTGTAAATTCAATCTTCACTTCTGCCCGATCCGAAAAGATAAAATTACTCAGATATGCTATCTACTTTCCGTCCAAGTGGTTATGTCGCAGGGTAGTAGAAAGGGAGGAAATCACGTGACAGTTAATTACCTAACGAGATCCTTTTATTTAAGTTATTTTAAACAATTGTATAATATTACGTAGACGTCCAATTCCTAATAGAAATTAATGTTCTCAGAAAAGAGCTAAGACAGCCCAGCCACTAGCTGGCGAATAAAAGCTTGTGGGGGGAAACCGAGATACGACGTAGGCAAATGGACGACATACCTGTGCGAAAATGATTGAATATTGAAAGCTCTTTCGTCACTGGAAAACGCGAACATATTTTTGGAACGTACTGTTTACTATGACTGTAAGACTACTATGACTGTATATGCAGTCTTGGATCTGTGTGGAGGACGGTTGAACTTCATTAGTAGAAGGGGTGGGAGTGAAGTACATTAAAAAACTCAGGTACAATAAAAACTGAAGTAAAAATAAAATGATGTCCCTGTACAATACCGTATTGCATACTGTATCACCAAGTGAACAAGCTTTCTGAATCTAATAGTGCATTTCATATAGGCACATTACATTAAAGCCATAATTTGTTTCAAGGTCACTTTTTATTTTTTTGCTTTAATGACTATTGAGACGTCTGTGGATTGGTATATATCTTTCAACACGTCTCGCGGCATGAGCCATTTGTTATTATTGGACTGCAATAGAGTGACTGCTCCAGGAAATAAATTGTTTGAAGGGATATTGAAACATACTAACATGATACATAGATCGAGAAAACAAAACGTTGTCTATTTTGAGTCTAATTTTGAAGTAGAATGTTTCTCCTGATTGTTGTCTGCCCCATTGCAAAGGAAAGTATTCCATATAAAACTTCCGTAGGACAGTCACCCTGAATAATATTCGTTCTTTACATTATGTATACACATTACATAATTACCACGTAATATGTAGGCTATCTCCATTTGCTGATAGGCTTGTGTTATTACCAGTATATCTTGAAATTTTGCATTCAACTTTGTGTGATTGGAAGATTTAAATTCTGCAATGTTAAAAACCGCTCACTAAACTGCACAACTTCTCTGCAAACGTTAACACGAAATGAAACTGCTTCTCTACTGTGCATATTGCTGTAATTTAGTTACGAAAGTCATCCATCCACAGTTGCGGATATACTCTGAGTTGTTTATGTGAACAGAGTACAGTACATACAGCAGATAACTAGTGAGATTATCTATATAAGTGAATGTACACAACCTGAAATCTATATTTTGGTACCTCTACTTATAAGACGACAAGGTTATTAGCTTTATTTTTTTGTCGTTTCAATTCTGATTTCATATCGGGATTGTCTATTGTGAATGTTGTATTGTTTATGCATTTGTTTTCCATTTTTGCTGCATCTGCCTGTCCTCAAGCATACGTGCTTCCGAAGTGTTGTAATATACTTGCATCTACCCGGTGTTACAGATTATGAGGTTTCTTTTACATATTTCCATCTAATGGCCATATCTGAATAAAAGACTTGATTAAATACCTGTGTCATAACTAGGGCTAGAAAGTTCGTACCAAAACATAGCTTTCAGATTGACTGCAGCAACGCATGTAGATCACGTTGGCTCTATTGCACTAGATAGCTTCTCTGTATACTCGTACTTACTCGGTTCACATAAACAACTCACAGCGTACCTGCAAGACGTGTGGATAGATGACTTTCGTAAGAACATAACAAAGCAATAAGCATAGTAGAGAAGCAGTTCCATTACTTGCTGACGTTTGCAGTGAAGTTGTGAAGTTTAGTGAGTGGTTTCAACATAGCAAAATTTAAATTTTTCAATCCAAGGAAGTTGAATGCTATACGTCAAGACTTGTTACTAATCGTATATCAACAAATGGAGAAAAATTTTACTGGAAGGAAATCTGACTAAAGTAGACATAATTTTATTATTTTTCGACCTATGTATAATGTGGGTATGTTTGAATATTTCTACAAATAATTGTGTACAGGATTCAAGCCGCTACATTCCAGAAATATATAAATGACTGAAGTCGCGAGATGTGGAAGAATAATAATTGTTCGAATATAATTATATGCCAATCCGCAGAAGTCCCAATAGTCATTAAAGCAAAAATTAAAAGTGCTCTTGAAATGAAATGCGGGTATAATGTGATGTGCAATAACGAAATGCACTATTACTTTCACAAAGCTATTATTCACTCGCTACCGGTAATACAGTAAGAAATACTGTACCATATTTCAGATATGTTTCAGTTGCGTCTTGTAACGAAGAACTAACATTTATCGAGTACAAATGTTTTTCTGAGCATAGATGAACATCACTTTTGATAAACTGAAAATATACATTATTATTCATTGTAACAAGGCTAGATACATAAAATTATATATTTTGTTTGTTGTTCTTATTATTACTATACATATATATACACATATGGGTGAATTATTTTATACTGAAAATTACGAAGATTCCAATTGCCAATTATTGGCCTATTTATGCAATATTATTTCTTCATTCTGTTTATTATTGTAAGGTCAAGGATCATTGGCACAAAGACAAGTTTGGTTACCACCCGACTGTACAAGATTGTTGTGCTGCTTTGTTAACATTCAGAGCTACGTTACTACTGTCCATTCGGTAGAGACATAGTCCAATCTCATACAACTTAACAGTTTTAGTACTAACTTCTTACCTCTGGTATAACTGTTCTATTCACCATATATTTCTCGATATATGACTGGATTCGACATCAGGTGGCTTCTGACGATAACTCGTCAGTTGACTACATTACTGCTGGGCCTACACGATTATAAACTTATTTCACAGGCTCTCGTGAGATAAACGTAAGATAAATATGTATTTCTTCTGCAGTTTATCTACAATAAATATGTCAGCTTGTTTGTGTCAAAATTAGACTTTTTTATGCATTAGTCAGATTTAATATTTGAAGTGAAAGAAAGAAGTGCATTATTCTGTTTTTCTAAACGTAATTATAGTTTTGAGAGGGGAAGGTGTAATAAAAGTACGAGAACGTTTCAGAGAGAAAATAAATTCATAACCGTAGTTGTAATTACGAGAGATAGAAACGACGCCTTTTAAAATTACAATGTAAGAGATGACTTGTTACTAATTAAGTGAAACTTTTGCTTATATTTAATGGAAAAAGAAAGAGATTCAGCAATATAAGTCATGAGTTTATGTTTTGTGTATACTGGAAGAGGAGAGGTAATATGAACTTAGTCTGTAGAAACTCAAGTCAAAGTTTTTAATTAAGTGTGCAATATGAGACAGTCAAGTTAGTGACGTAACAATAAAATAAAATTTACTTCAAGCAAACGGAAGAGATGTAAAATGTGGAAGAATTTTTAAATGTTAACTGGGACCAGCGAAGTTCATATTAATGATGGTAATTAATAATTATCATCATTAAAATCGTGTTCTTTAAAGTAGTAGCAAGCAGCGATAGTCTCCTTGGTCATGTTGTGCTGCAGTTAAATAGGAACGAAAGAACCCTGTTACGAGAGAGATCATAATAAAATCTGCTGTAAATTGAAGCCAAGTCCTTTGAACAGAAGTCGTGAAATTACTTATCAAGGTGAAGAAAGTTTTTTTATTCGTATTTTATAATTGATATTTTTTTGCTGCATATATCAAAGGAACACATTGCAAGCTTAGCTCACTATAACAAATATATACAAGAAATAAACAGTTAATATCCTATCCTGCAGCATAAGTCAGTCGACTCCGCTCGTCAATTCCGAGAATCTTCAAAGTCGCTTTCTATTATAAAATTTTCCGTAATTGAAAACGTAAAATAACTGCGAGATTTCAATTACTTCCATTGAATTTTACACAACGACGCCTTTTAATTTAATTTAAAACTTTCATCAGTTGTAAAATTTTCCATGTATACAAAGTTATTGAAGCTTGCAGTTCATCAAGTATATGTGGACAATCTCGATAAACTACATATTTTGTTAGTCCCCATAAAAAGTGTGATGCCGTCAGATCTGGGGAGCGTGGAGGCCATAGAGACGATGAGTTCTCAAAAATTTTCAGTCCAAATTTTAAAGATTCGGTAGCTGTGTGTGCAGTTGCAGTGCTTGCTGAAATAATGCATACATGATTTCATCTTTTTCAGATTGGTCAATGAAATTGCGCAAAATATCAGATCAATAGCGTTCGTTATTGATAGTTTCATTAGAAAATGTTATGTTTTATTTAACGACGCTCGCAACTGCAGAGGTTATATCAGCGTCGCCGGATGTGCCGGAATTTTGTCCCGCAGGAGTTCTTTTACATGTCAGTAAATCTACTGACATGAGCCTGTCACATTTAAGCACACTTAAATGTCATCGACCTGGCCCGGAATCGAACCCGCAATCTTGGGCATAGAAGGCCAGCGCTATACCAACTTGCCAACCAGGTCGACTGTTTCATTAGATAAAGGAATACTAATAATGAGGCTTCTACAAGTGGTGGTGTCATATGTAAATTCTAAGGATCATTCGGCAATCATAATGGTGTGTTCTGTGAATTTTTGTTGCCGGAAAGGTAAAACCATGCCTTGTAAAACGTAACTTCAAGCATATTAATGTTTGTCTGTGGTATGAAATTGTGAAACCTTTCGCTTTATCTTAATTACCTTTCGTGGTCAGCTGCCTTAAGTTCTTCTAATGTCATTGTTTACATGGGAAGAATTTTAATTCTTTTCGGACGGTTTTATAGACTACTTACTCTGCATCATAGTCAGAAATATCCATAAACTTGTGTAACGTCTTGGTCCTCTTCTTTTCTGTCCCCGCCGTAAATCGTTGGATTAGGTCGACCATCTCGTTGGGTGAGAGAGAATGAAATAAACACCTTTACAGTTACAATTTACCTGATAACATTTAGAGAAGGTAGATCTCTTTAGCCTTGGTAGGCAATCTACCTAGGAGAAGGTACTCCGAAATAAAACCCGGTCCTCCAGAGCGGAGGTTGTGCAGTGGGCTGGTTACCCACTCACGTAAAAACTTACCAACTCATAAGTCTCTAAGGCTACCAAAGAAGATAATGAATTATCGCCCGATCGGGAAAAGGGATCTGGGTAGACCTCGCAAGAGGTGGCTGGACGATAGAGACCGGAACAGGTGATATCACCTAAACCTTGAAGGGAGAAGAAGAAGAAGAACATTTATTAACTAAAAATAAGGTAATAACTATAATAAACTATATTCAAAAAACAACAAGGGTAGAAATATAAATGTATATAATATGGTATAACAGCAGTAAATATAAATGAAGTGACTAGAATTAGAATAGAATCGGAAAAATGAAGCGCCCAAAGAACAACCATAAATAACTGACTAAAACGAGATGCAAACAGAAATACCAATCTACTACTAAATTACTATCCCTCCGGAAACCGACTTGCCGAGTCATGTGGACCTCGCTGACATCCGCCAATACAAGTAAAGAATTCAAATAACAGGCTCTATACAAATCTCATATTATATTTAACAAATCCTCAATTCTGCTGTGAACTAAACCAGAATAAACTGAACACAAAATCAAACAAATAAATAAGTAGCAGATCACTTTAAGATAACGAGTGTCAGCGGAAATTTGTAGGCAAAGGAAAATTAAAGAAAAATTAAATTTAGGAAAAATATATATTAACAAATAACAGTCTCACAAATGGCCAGATCCAACGCGTAGTCCTCGACATGGCAGTTTCCGGATCCTCTTGAACTCATGTTCCTCGTGCGCGTGACATCACGTCGGTTGAAATGCACCATAACCGAAACCCACATCGTTAGGCAGTAGTACAACCAGTTCCAAATCCCTGGGTCAGGCGCCGCCTGCCCATACCAAAAGCACTATGCCAAGTCCCAGACGTACGGAGAAGACGATCGTAACAGAAATTTTTAACAGAAATTTTTTTTTAATCCATTCAGAACCAATGACAAACAAGATCAGAAAAAGGACCAATGGAAAGATCGTTCATAAGAGTAATAAACTCGCTCTTTATATAAGGAAGAATTTCGACAGAAAATGGCGGATAAGAAAACGCCATCTATTGAAAAAAAATAGAAACTAAAACAAGGAAGTGAAGAGAATATGGAAAAGGAGAAAAAATTAATACAGAAAAACAGGGTGGCGGAAAATAAACGGCACACTTGTCCTCGGTCAGTTGTTTCAAAAGTTTATAGCCTGAGATGAAAATTAAACTAGAATTATTCTGAAATTAATCTTTATTCCTCAACATAATCCCCCCCCGAGATTCATACACTTGATCCACCAGTGCTGCAATGCTCCTTTACCCTCCTTGTACATCGATTCCTCAAGGTTTGCAAAAATCGTTCTGTTGCTGCAATAATCTCTTCATTTGACGAAAATTTCTTCCCAGACAAGTGAGTTTTGAGCTTTGGGAAAAGAAAGAAGTCTGAGCGTGCAGATCTGGTGAGCAGGTGGAGGTGTGTGGGAACAATTTGAATCTTAGTTCGTGTAGTTTTGCAAACGTGATTGCAGACATGTGACCAGATGCATTGTCGTGATGAAACAACACTTTCTTTTTGGCCATACCAGGTCTCTTCTCGGAATTTTCCCTTTCAGTTGCTACAGGAGATTTAAATAATACTCCAGTTATTGTTTTCTTCTTCGCTAGATTTAAACAATGATTATCCCCTTAAAATACCAGAACACGGATGCCATGAATTTACCTGCAGATTGAACATATTTTTCTTTCTTTAGAGACGGAGAATCACTGTGCTTCCATTGTTTCGACTGCTGTTTTGTCTCTGGTATGTAGTAGTCGATCCAGGTTTAATCAGTGGTAAAAAACCGCCTAAAATCGGGTGCATTTTTCTTGAATCGAGCCGAACAATCCCTCAAAATTTGATCTCGGACGTGCTTTGTACCCGTATTAACAAACGCAGAACTCAACTTGCGAAGACCTTGGGCAAGCCCAAGACATTGACTGAGATGTGGCGCACGCGTTCAGTTAAGATACGCATAACCTCGCTAATTTCCAGCACTTTCAGTCGACGGTCATTCAACACTATATCATGAATTTTTCTACGATTTCTCAACTTGTTGCTGTTCCTGGACGTCCACTCTCTCTCGACCGTGTTTAAATAGTATTGCCCAATTTTTCACAGGCAAAAACGCTAGGGCGGATTCCCCAAGTGTAGCCTCCATGTCTGCTTTAATTTCTGTTGGATTCATTCTGTTTTTTACGAAATATTTAATGACAGCACAAAGCTGGATATTTTCCATTTTTGACAATCTGTTCGACGCTCTAACTTCAAAATGAAAATACACAGAGCGTATTCAACAGAAAATTATTATTTTTCGTGTATTATTGACACGTTTTCAATGTCATCTACGTATCGGGCCGTGAACTTTTCAAACGCATCTCGTAGATGTTACCCACTCTGTTCGACGTCCTCCCCTGATATTGGTTTTCTGAATTTAAAGGTCAAAACTAAAAATCTTTCATTCATTTAAGGGGTTAGGTACAGCTTATAGCAGTAAAATTTTTGGAAATATTCAACATTTTTTTTCTCCATTACTGTATCGTGTACAATAATAAAAATTTGTATGTGTAAAACACTGTCCTGCTATATGAAAGAAATATTTTTACGATTTAAAAAATTATTTATATGTTTAATGTTGGCAGTTTACTGTGCAGTGATGATTGTTAACTTTCTCATGTTCTCTCTCTTTTATTTTATTGCTGAAACTCATGTTTACAATATCATGCTCTTTCAACTACATTCCTTAAAAAATAATAATTTTTTATTTTGTGTTAGAAGAAGATACTGATATTTGACCATTTTTAAAATGAATTTTTTTGTCAGACAAACTATCAAAGGTAGAGAAGTGATCTTGCATCATATTGTAGATATGACATGCATAAACACACAAAAAATTTCATTACTGAATGTTGGAAAGTTTTTGAGTTATATGGGAAACTCTTCATCACTGCACAGTGAACTGAAATTTGAAAAAATATATGTAAATATTTTTTTTAAATCGTAATTTTTTTCATATAGTAGAAGGACAGTGTTTTACACGTACTAATTGTACAAGATGGAAGAAAAAAAGTAGAATATTTCCAAAATTTTACTGTTTTAAGGTGTACCTAACCCCTTAAATTGACTGAGCATATTGGGGTTAAATCAATGGCTTTCCCAAAACACGCTATGAAATATTTCATATAAAATCATTTTTATCTCAAAAAGGAAGCAAAAACGAGAAAAATTGTCTGAAAAATTTTTGTTTCAAATATTTCACAGAATAATCCCCTGAAATCAATCACATTATTTAGGCCTACTGTTCACTCTGTATATATAGAGACATTTCAGAAGATGGCCCTTTCTTTGAAAATAGTTCACCAGTCTAGCTTAGTTCTAGAGTTATTCTTAAACAAACTGTTATGTTTTGACCGCGTGCAGTGCAATAAAAATGGTATAAACTTTAAAACGATAAATCACAGGGAATGAAAAATTATATAATAAAATAAGATTTTCCGCTCCCAGCCGGGGTTAAAGTGCAATCTCTTGCGTATGAGATCAAATTTATATCCAGTGCAGACCATACACGGCGTTGCGAAGATCATCCGAATGACGAACATTCAATGAACCCTCGATGATCGGTTATCAATTACAGGATCACGTACTCGTTTTTCTTCGAAACGACAAGTGAACAGCGCGTTAATATTTTTAGTTTAACCCGAACAAGTGTCAGGACATTTTTTCTTGGGACGATTGTACTATCGTTCTATTTCCTGGAACATTTAGAAGTTTATAATCAGCATATGCATAATAGTAAAAAAGAGACATTTTATATACATAGAACAGCAAAACTTCTCTTATTCTAACAATCTGTTTTATCTGTTTTACATTTTCATTGAAGTCTGTAATGAATCGCCGCCATGGCAACACGTTTTAGTTTTCTTCGACTTATACAAAAATGTATGTAATTTATTTTAATTTTAGTATTATGGGATTTAATCGATTAATCTGACCAATTTTGATAACATTCGTTTCTCAGAAATTTACTTCAAACACGATAATACCGTTGTTTTGTAACTGGAAAGCAGGTAGCAAATCTTTGCACAAACGCTTCAGAAAGATTTAAAGACATGAGGACAATGACCTGGTCTACCACTATTGAAAGTTGAAACAAAATGCGAAACCCTTATTAAGTTTGTCAGCTTGTCTTCCTAGCATATGAAATGCATACCTTTCTGGAATCCGCCCCCCTCGTCCCTTAGCTATGGCTATACTGTGTTCAAGTGAGAGAATAATTATCTTCTTCTCTTTCTAAAATTTTGTAACCCGATTACAATATGGGCCATTTTGCTGTTTTTTTTTTTTTTTTTTTTTTTTTGCAGTTTCTTTACTGAGTTTCCAGATGAAGCTCGTGTGTTTGGTTTGCTAAAGAAAAAAATCAGTTTTCTGTTGTCTGTGAAAAAAAGTGAAAACACCATTATGTCATAGGCCTATGAGAATCTGAGAAGTAAACTTGGTGAAACGTTTGGATTTAAATTGAACAATTGTGGAGAAGTGCTTGACAGAAAAAAATCGTGTTTAGTGATGCAGGAAACATTGCTGCTAAACACAGAGCAGCACTTAATTCAGAGCATGTGAATGCACTCTCATTTTTAAAATCATGGATAAAGCAGTATTAACTAGGTGAGTCTTCAATACTTTTCTTATTTGTGTTTATCTCAAAAATCCCCGGAGAATTGACACAATAAATTATAAGCCTGCATAAAAATATGTTAGTAAATAACTGAAATAGGAATAGTATTTTCTTGTAATAGAACGATACAGTATATATACTATATTTTATACTCACGCTTATCACAAAACACAAATTAAATTTAACAATAATTGTGTATTCCAGTACGTATATTAAAACTTTTTTCAAAGCGATTAAATCCAAATCGTTAATCGACTCTAAATATTTTGTTCGATCGACAGCAATAATCTTAATAAATCATCTTTGTTAATTATTTACTTAACAGTTACCGCAGATAGGACATAATACATACACAATTCGATTTGAACATATTGTCTGAATATTTGTCTTTTTTTAGATTACAAGCCTAAATTACGTCTCATTAGACAAGAGAAATGACAGTTGTCTTGACTAAGTAATATGGGCCTATATAATATTATATTTCTTCAGAATGTTAGAGCGTAATTGTTTCTCGAAAAGTTACTTTAGAACAACGCAGCACTAACTAGTACGATATGTCCACAATAATAGAGTTCACATTTTCATTCAGTGATCAAAACTAGATTTCCGTCGCGCCTCGTTCATGAACATGTTCGCTGATATTTTCATATACAGTACCTGACGGAAAAAAAAATGAGTTGAAGCAACACTATGCTCCCCTGTCGTATCCATTACCGCTTTTCAATTTTATTCGGCGTCATCCGAAGTTGATTACTTCTTTGTTGTCTCAGATATGAAAAGCATAGGTAAGGTATCCTTTACATTCAAATAATTTCTATCCCAACAAATATCTGGTGGTTGTTTTTCTTCCTGCGATAATGGATTTGTGTGAAGCCTTGTATCGACATGTAATATGAGTTTCCATTACGACGCCAACACAAAAGAGCATTTGTTGGATTAAAGTTTCTAGACGTTTTTTTACCTTGTTTAGAAACAAGGAAACCTGTCGTGAAGCAAACGTGATAATCTCAGAAAGGCTTCACTTTTTTGGTAGTGAACATAGTCTTTTAGTGTAGTTTCTACAAGTCGGTGATCTAGAATAAATGGGCAGATTTGTTATTTCCTGACCGTTTTTACAGTAGATTTGTATGTCCTCCTATTTCCCTATTGATTCTATCAAAATTGATTTAATACTTGGGCGAATACGGGGATTAACATTAAATTTTGATAATCGAATTCTAAATGAGGCACTAGAACAAGTGGACAGCTTCGAATACTTGGGGTGTACTATAAGTAGTAACATGAGCTGCTGCCAAGAAGTCAAAAGGAGAATAGCAACGACAATAGAAAAAAGAGCATCATTTGCGGACCTCAGGAGAAAGAACTAAGGAAGAGACTAGTGAAGTTCTTTGTGTGGAGTGTAGCATTGAATGGGCAGAAACATGGACATTACGACGAACTGAAGAGAAGTGAATAGAAGCATTTGAAATGTGGATATGGAGAAGAATGGAGCCTGTGAAATAGACAGAAAGTGGATGAAGAAAGAATGATGCTGAAACTGATCAGGAAAAGGAATTGATTACGTCAATGGTTGAGAAGAAACTGCCTCCTGAAGGATGCACTGGAAGGAATGGTGAACGAAAGAAGAGTTTGGGGCAGAAGAAGATATATGATGATAGACGACATTAATATACATATATAGATCGTATGCGGTGACAAAGAGGAAGGCAGAAAATAGGAAAGAATGGAGAATGCTGGGTTTGCAGTGAAAGATCTGCCCTTGGACAAAACACCATGAATGAAATCGATAAGAATTAAATTTGTCAGAATTATGAGATGAATGAAATTACGGTTATTAATGACGATAAATCGATATTTACCTCTGATTGGGGTACAAACTTGTAATACTCTATGTGGAATATCTTGTAAACTTGTATATTGGAAAGAGCAAGTGTTATAGGTCATTCTTTTCTGACACCGTAGTTTGCGATTATCTGTTTCAGGGTATTAGAATTTTCTACATCTCTACTGTAATGTTACTGCCTGTGCACAGGTTCTTTAAAATATCAATTAAGGCCTAAGTGTAGCATTTGAAGTGTGACGGAAATTTAATCATTTAATTTTGTACGTTATTACAGAAATGAAGCGTTTTCCGAAGAGATGAAAAATAAATAAATTTTTCCGTTTGTTCTTCCCGTTGATATCTTACCACTCATACGTCTCAATACCCAATAGTTTTACCGTAAATAGAAGTCAAGCTTCAGACACAAATTATTTTCTTTTCGGCTAAACCCTTATTCAAATAAAATTACATTTGAATTGTTGGTTACTTACATCCTAAAGATTACTTACTTATGGCTTTTAAGGCACCCGGAAGTTCATTGCCGCCCTCATATAAGCCCGCCATCGATCCCTATCCTGTGCAAGATTAATCCAGTCTCATCATATCCCACCTCCATCAAATAAATATTAATATTATCCTCCCATCTACGTCTCAGTCTCTCCAAATGTCTTCTTCCCTCCTGCCTCCCAACTAACACTCTATATGCATTTCTGGATTCGCCCATACGTGCTACATGCCCTGCCAGAGCCTTCTTCAGTTACAAGCCGGAGCCATACGTCGGCAACACTGTAATTAACTGTCAAACGGAGGCCTACTATTCAGAACACGTGTTTGTGCTAATGCCGATTTTCAATGTAAATTAATGTTACAATACAAGTGTGTGTCGATGGAATTATGTTCACGGTCGTACCTAACGTTAATTGTTGATGTATTATAAACTAAGTGCGTGTTGGCGGTAAAAAAAACAATAAATGAAAATATGGCTGCAGTCTTTAGCAATTTTTACGGTTATTATTGATAACTAGACTTCGTTTAATTGCCACACGCAGCATGCAATCAGGTTGCCGATGTACGGTAGTATAGAGGAGGTGAGCGACCTCCCGGTCTCGTAGTATAAGCAGTTCATGTTAAGAGTTGTGACCGGTCCAAATAGATAGAGCAGCTACAGCTAATGTAATACCTATGTAAGCACTTGTTTTTGCATTACTGCGGTTGGAATAGTCAAGCTTAACATTTTTTCAGTGCAGACAAGAATTCAATCAAACATACTACAATGAGAGTGTTGCTGTTCCAAATTATTGCCGCTGGAATACCATTACCCCCGCAGCCAGTCTTGACCCGTTGGGGAACGTGGTTGGATGCTGTTAATTATTATGCAGAACATTATGGCAAAATAATGGAGGTAATTGATGCATTGGATAGCGCAGACATTTCCACTGTTGCAGCTGTAAAATCATTGCCTTCTGAACAGCTATTGGAAGATATTCTGTTCATTGATTCTAATTTTAAAATCGTGTCCAAAAGCATCATCCTGTTAGAATCATCTAAACTACAACTCTAAGAAGCCCTTAATATAATGGATAAGTATCACAAATCGTTATCCAAAATAACAATTCATTAATTTCAGAAAAAGTGAAATGTAAGTTGAGAATCATTATTGCTAAAAATTCTGCCTATTCACAACTTCGTATTATAAATGATGAACTATCAGGTCACGACAAGACATCGAAGTTGATGTACTAAAAAGTAGTGACTTTCCGTTCTTCAAATATGTACGTATTACATCGGGTGATGTTGAACGTACATTTTCCCAAAATAAAAACTGTTTAAGTGACCATCGGAGGAGGTTACTTTGCAGTCTCTCAAAATGTACGTAACTCTTCACTGCAATGCACATATTCAAGGATGATGTGAGTATCTTACATTACATTTTATGAGTTAATATATCTCACTATAAAATAATTGTGTATTTACATGTTTAGACATTTGGTACTTCAATGATCATTCATTATATTTCTTGAATGCAGGATACAGGTTTTATTGTAACCGCAGTATACTGCTCAGTGTTTACTTTAGAGGCATACTCTATCCTTTGCACATCCCCTTCTCATACATACGATTCTCGTGGCAAATCCACGAAGTCTATTGATGACAAAGTGATTGACAATTCTTCTAAATATTAAAATAATATTGTATAAACTAAATTTTTATAATTTTACTTGTGGTTTATGGTGTATCAGAATTCTATCCAAATTGTTGAGTCTCGCCTGCTATATCAATAAAGTTACGCCGTTGATTTTCAAGTTCATTGTAAACAGCTGTTTTGTGATCCCATAAAAGTTGCAGTTTTGTTGAAGATTCGGAATGCCTGCTATACGTCAGAACTACCTATAATTTGTAGATCCATACATCACTTTGTTGGTTTTCAAGGTTTATTTATTAATATTATTTCTTTTGTAATAAATTAGTTATAAACATGTTTCTTTTCACTTCGTAAGTTATTTACAGGATTTGAAGTTCATTGAGTTTACGCTAATTGGTAAGTACTTAATTGGTAATGATGTGTTTTGTTAAGTATTATGTTGAAGGTATGTTTCTTCATTTTTTATAGATCTTTATAATTGGCCTTGGCCTATTTAAAATTATATTTTAGAAAATTTGTAACAAATAATTTAGGAGTATTGTTATGGTGACTGGCGAGGTTCAAACTAAAAGAGGCTTCCTGGGCATCTGAAATATTTATATAAAAGCACGACAGATAATCACATGAAATTAAAATGTATATGATATCCTAGACCTTTCACGTCAGACGTGAAACAACATAAAGCGGCAAAACATTGTCAATTACTACCCACATAATGGTTAAATGATTAGAATAGGGTACTGCGATAGTACGTCGTTATTTTATTTATTTTCGATACAAGTAACATTTTTAAGTACTTATTTATTTTCCCTTGCACCATTAATAAAAACACGTATGCTTTCATTTTTTTAAGTTATAAGTGGCTGTATGCAAGTACTTACGCGGTATTCTGAAACTCAAATAAAATACCATTTCGGATTCCGTAATAAATTACGTACATCAATACACTGAATCTTGATCATATCCACTTAGTTTTGTATCAATTAATGCCGAAAATGTACATGTGGCAACAAAATCAAAGCACCAAAACGTCAAACGTCATGGCTTTATTTCGCCTCCGCCCGCCTCCATTCAGTGTTGCCAAACCTACTCATGCTCCGGCTTGTAACTGAAAATGGCTCTGACCCTGCACATCTCAACGTCTGGATTTAATGTTCCTAATTATGTCAGGTGAAGAATATAATACCTGCAGTTCTGTACCGTGTAACTTTCTCCATTCTCCCGTAACTTCATCCCTCTTAGTGCCAAATATTTTCCTAAGCACCTTATTCTCAAATACCCTTAATCTCTGTTCCTCCCTCAAAGTGAGAGTCCAAGTTTCACAACCATACAGAACAACCGGTAATTTAACTGTTTTTATAAATTCTAACTTTAAGATTTTTTGAGAGCTGACTAGATGACAAAAGCTTCTCAACCGAATAATAACAGGCATTTCCCATATTTATTCCTCGTTTTCGGGATTTACTTCCAAACCAATTGCTTTACTTGTTTCAAGTAAAATTTTCATTTTTTCCCTAATCATCCGTGGATTTTCTCGTAACATATTCACATCATCCGCATAGACAAGCAGCTGATGTAACCCGTTCAATTCCAAACCCTCTCTGTTATTCAGGACTTTCCTAACGGCATTTTCTAGGGCAAAGATAAAAAGTGAAGGTGATAGAGCATCTCCTTGCTTTAGCTCGCAGTGAATTGGAAAAGCATCCGACAGAAACTGGCCTATACGGACTCTGCTGTACGTTTTTACTGAGGCACATTTTAATTAATCGAACTAGTTTCTTGCGAATAACAACTTCTACAAGAATATTATATAAAACTTCCCTTTTAAGAGAGTCATATGCCTTTTTGAAATCTAAGAATAACTGATGTACTGTACCCTTATAATCCAATTTTTTTTTCCTATATCTATCGAGTGCAAAAAATCTGATCAATAGTCGATATATTACACCTAAAACCACAAATGTTCTTAAAGTTAATGACATTATACCCCTTTCATCCTGCATTACTCAGCTTGGATCTTCCGCTATGGAGTAACGATTAGCGCGTCTGACTTTGAAACTAGCGGGCCCGGGTTCAAATCCTGGTTGAGACAAGTTACTTGGTTGAAGTTTTTCCGAGGTTTTCCCTCAACTCATCAAGAGTAAATGCTGGGTAATTTTCGGCGATGGACCCTGGACTCATCTCGTTAGCGTTATCACCTTCATCTCGTTCAGATGCCACATAACCATAGCAGTTGATAAAGCGTCGTAAAATAACCAACTAAAAGAATCCTCAGCTTATTTCGTATGACTGGTTTCAAATGTGTTTAGATATTCAATGAATAAAATGTGGGTTTCCAAACTGCAGTCTCTTCTTTTTCTTATTGTCCGTTTGATAGTGAATACGCACTCCATGCATGAGCGTCTTATAAATCCATGTTGTTTGTCGTGTACTAGACTTCTCTTAATATGTGTATACCAGGCCTGCAGAACCCGTAAGTAGGGGAAATATGACGTCAGCCTCACTCCAATTCTATTTGGAATGATCGACTTCTGCGTAGAGTTGTTGACATTCTTTACGTGTGGAAGGTCCATCATTGGAGGCACTGTAATTTTCAAAAAGGATTGTAATAAAAAAAATTCATTGTATTTATAATGCGTTATGTCGGTTCAAGGTTTACAATTATGATAGATTTTCTGTCGGTACTTTCTTTGCGATTTCTTTGCCCCTAACGTGCTTTAGATTTTCCAAAACTTTCCTCCTATCATCTACGGAAACATCATTTTCGTTTCCTTCCTTGTTTGTTAATTTGTAAATATAATGTAGGCCTACATGTAATGTTATGAATTCGACAGAAAAAGAGATATACTTTCTATTTGACTGTGCTATAATACGTGACGTAACTCTATCTTAATAACATACATTAAATTACTGCTATTCATGATGTTATTCCAGATATCGATTTCCAACTAAGCATATGAGATATTGATTAATATTATACACTCAACAACCCGCAAGCCTTGAAAGCAGCAATCCAAAATGGCAGGTGAGATAATAAGATACATTAAAGGTGAAATATTACAGTTATATGAACACTAATAAATACAATAAAATTATTAAAGAAATTAGTTATAGTCAGTCATGTTTCGGAGATGCTTCTCCATCTTCAGTGACTATTTACCACGACGGATGGTTCAGGTGATCGAACTGCGTTGTTGCTTGGCTTAAAGGAGACTTTTTTTCCCCCGTGAAAAAGTGTGGTGACGTAAAACTTTTATTAGTTTTTTTTTTTTTTGGTCTTTGTGTTGAATGTAAATTTTGAACTTTCTTTTTTAATTTAAGAAACTGAAATCTTACTTTCTTACTTATACGTTGGAAGATCTCTTTCTGAAGTAGTTCCCATTTTACAGGATGCACAACATTAAGTATATTTAAGTGACAGTTATTAGTTTCAAGTTAAGTTCGTCTTTCTGTATGTAAGTGATTTTGATCTCATTTTGTATCCAAGTTTTTGTACATTGTTTAACAATATGTCTAGAACCTCGAGAATCTGTATTCGGTTGGATATTGACGTATTCGTGTTTCAAGTCCTCCTTTAAGCAGGTTTTATTAAACCAATTTTTAAATTTAAAAGTTCTATTTTAAGACGTACGTCGTAGTAAAAATTGACCAATTTTTCTTTACTAGCTATTTCCATATTTAAAGATAAAACATACATGTTAGGTCAATTATACAGTGTTCATAGATGTGATAAGATACATTAAAGGTGATATATTACAGTTATATGAACACTAATAAATATAATAAAATTATTAACGAAATTAGTTATAGTCAGACATGTTTCGGAGATGCTTCTCCATCTTCAGTGACCATTTATCACGACGCCGGATTGTTCTCCTGTAAGCCAATCAACAACGCGGTTCGATCACCTGAACCATATAGTGTTCATATAACTGTAATATTTAACCTTTAATGTATCATATCAAATCTATGAACACTGTATAATTGACCTAACATGTGTGTTTTATCTTTAAATAGGTGAGATAATAATAATAATAATAATAATAATAATAATAATAATAATAATAATATTCTAATAAATTGAGTTCATTCCCTGTGTTTTAATGTGTTTTGCTTTGAGGTTAAAATCTCCAGACCTGCAAAAAATTAATAAATATTCCGTATAGCCTACAAAAAAGTGTTTTGTGCCTGCCATCTATTGCACTAGACGGTAACATGCTGAAAAAACACTCATGATCACCATTTCATTATCAGTAAAGCAACAAGGTAAGATATTTGTAAAAACTCAAGACTTAGACATTTAATTATGGTCGAACAAAAACAGTCGTATGCATCTTGCTATAATGGTAATTAAGGCGCTGAATGAAAATCGCTTACACTCGTTTCATAAACATACTCATGTCTTAATTACCGTTATTATAGGCTCGTTGTATAATATACTATTAGATCAGTCTACTTTCTGACACTTGGCCGGACAGTATTGTGAACAACTTTGAAGGATTACCTTTAATGGAAGTCCATTATTTTCAAGTAACAACAGCTAACATTTTCATAGCGCCTCCTGTCGTAACCTGTCTCTGCTCACTACTGCCTCAATTACACTCGAGAGACTGAGGATTATGAGGAAATTTCGCGCCTGGAATGGATGTGTTTTGTAACCCAAGTGGCTAAATAACGGTTCCGTGTATTAAGAGTGGTCCACAAACGCATAGGGTAATTCGCAATTTGCATTAAAATGGGCTATAATGCCCCATCTACGCTGTTATGGCTATTTTACCTTCAGTATTATGTTTGTATATGAAGCAGGATAAAGGTTACGAAACTACCCGTTATAAATTTTCCTCCACTTTGAACCATGGAGCAGATAGATATTCCAGCCAGGACTAGTAAAGTGCTTGGTTCCTGTCTCCTTCCTTGTACAGTACAATAATATACGAAAAACATTTTGTCTTAGTCATGCCTTCGTAGGTCAGAATGTAACAACTTGGCTCTATCATCATCATCATTATCATAATCGTTTATTCACGAGTTAGTCCACACCTGTGGAGTAACGGTCAGCGCGTCTGGCCGCGAAACCAGGTGGTCCGGGTTCGAATCCCGGTTGGGGCAAGGTACCTGGTTGAGGTTTTTTCCGGGGATTTCCCTCAACCCAATACGAGCAAATGCTGGGTAACTTTCGGTGCTGGACCCCGGACTCATTTCACCGGCATTATCACCTTCATTTCATTCAGACGCTAAATAACCTAGATGTTGATACAGCGTCGTAAAATAACCCAATAAAATAAAATTCACGAGTTAGGGCCTCCTTTTCTGGCTACAACTAATTTAATTCATTAATCAGGCCTAATTATTCTTGCTTATTATACTCCTATATTTTTATATGTACAGGAACATCATTTTATTTTTACTTAAATTTTTATTGTACCTGAGTTTTTGAATGTACTTCACTTCCACACCCCTCTACTAGTGAACTTCCAACCGTCCTCCATACACAGTCAAAGTATCTTTACGGTCATAATAAACAGTACTGAGTTAGTGAGTACAGTATGTTCCAGAAATATGTTCGCGTAATATCTGTTAGGAATTGGACGTCTACGTAATATTATACAACTGTTTAAAATAACTTAAACAAAAGGGCCTCGTTAAGTAATTAATTGTCGCGTGATTTCCTCCCTTTCTACGACCCTACGGCATAACTACTTGGACGGACAGTAGGTAGCATGTCTGAGTAATTTTATCTTTTCGGATAGGACAGAAGTGAAGATTGAATTTACAGTACGTAAGGTACTCTTTTATAGAGTATATACAGAATTATTTCAACATGAATTACTAGTACGAAGGACGAAACTGCTAATTGGAATTAGGTACAATAGTATATAGTGCTATAATATGCTCAAAAGAACTGAAGCCTGTATCGAAATGAACGGCCACCATTTTCAAAAGTGTATTTAAATATCCATATCATAATTATTTTTCAATTTAACTTCATTCTCTATATTGTACGCTAATGTGATGTAGACAGTATAATATACACTGCATAATGAATACGTCCGAATGGATATCTCAGTTCGAGAGTAAAAACACTTATTTTTGATATGGTATTGTATTTTGATTAAACAAAAACCTAATGAAAATTATCAAACTCAAAAGCGCGATATTTCCTAGTTTACGTAAATGGATGAATTACTTTTCTTCCCTCCTATACCTTGTGAAGTGATCTGTTTGTATTTTACGCCAGTATCATCGAACTCCAGTCGTGGAAGGGGGTAGCAAACGGTGTTTCCGGTTCTCAACCGTTAATCCAAAGGCATAGCCAGGTTAATAACAGAAATGTTAGTAAAAATAAAATGATATTCCTTTATACGAACATACAGCGAAATTCGAGTATATTCCATTATTTTATAACATTTTTCTATTCTGCTTTATCACTACACAGCCATTCCAGTTTTAACGGATGTTACACTTGTACTATGTCCAAAGTTGATATATTGAAAATGGAATGATTTTTGTCAACTTTTGTTATTAGAATCAATTTAGAAGATCAGTATCATTTTACAGAAAAATGTTGTTGAATAAAATTTATTATTATTGCAGAATATAAAGCAAAGGTTCCTTCACGGATGTTAGAAGATTTGTCAACTTACTCCACACTTTATTAATAAAAAATGTAAAACTCATATCTCTGCCTCGAGCAAAAGGAGATTCATTCTCATAGTATCTATCTGAAAGCTATGCAAATCTAATGACATCTCCAATTAGGACACAAGTACATAATCGGTACCGTAAATATTTTATAACTGTTTTTTCCATGTCACGGATGTCACACATTTTGTCACGGATGTTACAGATGAGTTAATGTCCTTCATTTTTCCAGTTTCAAATCCACTGTGACATTCCTAATTCAAAATATTCACTTGAACTGTAAGATTGCTAATTGTTATTAACCAAATTTACTGAAAATAAGTGGCAGAAATAATAGCCTATACTACACAGTAAAATGTTCCTTGATCCTGGAGCACTGGACTTAACAATGCAGACTCTCAAAATATTTCTTCAACAATAGATCCCTGAAAAACATACAGTAACAGCTGTAAACTTTAGAGAAACAAAATAGTACCTATTATACAGTCAAGACCGCTTATATTCAATGCCCATTAAATTCGTAAAATATTTTCGTTTTGAAAATAAAAAGTTACAATATGTAAATTTAGAGTTTTATCGATGCCTCACACTAACAAAAAACAAATATTTTTGAAAAATATTTTTATTGGAATTCTCAGTTTGCCTGGAATGGCCGCATACGAAATATGGAGAGGAACATTATTGCACTCTTGTGAAAATGTGTTTTTTTTTCTTTTGACGATTTCAATTAAATATAGAATCTCAGCATTCCTCATGCCAATAGAGTATTCTTGCGAATATCATCTGTCTGACTTTGTGTATACAGAGGTTTCTTCTAAACTATTGGACAGGTTATCGGAGGTCTAACTGATTTTCTAATCAGCTTTCATATGACATTTTATTGCAAGTATTTTTATAATATTTACATTGGACCTATTTACTGCAATTTTGCTAATCTGTTTACAATATTTACATTAATTGATTGATCTTTCCTACTCCAAAATTCCGAATAGATTTTTGCAGAATAACATTCATTTGAAAGTTATTTTAAGAAACCAGAAAACAAACCAGAAGGCAAAAGCTTACTTTTATCATTACGCCCAAATGAAGCCTATATGGTTCAATGCATAAATATAAATTTCGGTGGATTACGTTTGCGCTAACCATTGTTTACAAGACCTGTCCTAAGCACCAACGTCTTTACTAACCCTACAACTTAGACATCACGAACATTAGCTACGAAAGATTTGACAACACCGCTTACTTGTAATCGTTCATCACTGTTATCATTGTATGTGTTCAGCTCACATAATTATCATGGTACACATCAAGGGTTAGAATCTGAGTGACAATAGTGCCTACTTTCAGATTTTGACAATCTCACATTGGGTTCCACAAGATGGTAATTGTGCCTTGTAGGGTAACAGCTATGAACAGTTGATACAAAGGTTCATTCATTCATTCAGTGTTCCGTCCAAGGACAGGTTTTCACTGCAAACCCAGCTTTCTCCAGTCTTTCCTATTTTCTGCCTTCCTCTTTGTTTCCTCATATGACCCATATATCTTAATGTAGTCTATCATCTGATACCTTCTTCTTCTCCAAACTCTTTTCCCATGCATCCTTTAGTAGACAGTTTCTTCTCAGCCAGTAACCCAACCAGTTCATTTTCTTTTGCCTCATCACTTTCACTATCATACTTTCTTCATCCACTCTTTCCAACAGAGCTTAATTTCTTATTCTGTCTGTCCACTTCACACGTTCCATTCTTCTCCATATCCACATTTAAAAGGCTTCTATTCGCTTCTCTTCACTTCGTCGTAATGACCATGTTTCTTCCCCATACAATGCCACAATCCATACAAAGCTGTTCACTAGTCTTTTCCTTAGTTCTTTTTCCGGGGTCCGCAGAAGTTGCTCCTTTTTCTATTAAAATCTTCTTCGGTCATGATACAAAGGTATAGACTAATTATTAATATTCTTTTATAATATTCAATAGACATCTAAAAATGTAAACATAAACAACGGTTAAAATACTTTCCTTTTATAATAAGGCTTTACAATGAGTATCATATGCCGATCCAGCAAAAATATGAATTGCTTTCTTTTGCAATTTAAGATTTTAGATATATCATTTCCATTATCCCAAATTGTAATACCGTACGTTAAAATGCTATTTTAAATAATGGAAAATAAGCATATTTAATATATTATTTGGGTGCTAATGGTTTTAGTTGTTTTAACAAATCTATTGCTCTAGCCAACCTACAACAAATCATATCAATGTGTGCTTCCCAAGTCAGTTTCTGATTAACAACAACAACAACAATAATAATAATAATAATAATAATAATAATAATAATAATAATAATAATAATTTTAACAAAATTCGTTGCTTTTATTGTCATATAGGGAAAAACCATAGATCCAGAACCATTGAATAGCGTCGGTAAAGGAATCAGACATAAGTGTTCATGTCAGGATTTTTATTATACTTCTGTAAGGACTGTAAACAATCAGTAAACACTCACAAGCAATGTAAGTCCTTTCCATGTGGCTGTAATGCCGAAAAAATCGCCTCTTGAGATAATATAAAACAAACACAAGAAAAGTGACACACAACCCAACTCTTACAAAATAAATACACCGTGTTCCGCTTAGAAGGATCAAGAAATAAATGCTCACCATTTAAAATCAATTGAAGATATTGTGATTTACGTCTGACAAGATGCAGAAACTGTCCAATTTTATGCAACGATGGTTTAAAAACAGCTTCTTGTTCATGCGCATGCGCACCAATATTTAACGCGGAAAGTAACCTGACGCCAATATTTCGTCTTTTTTTCTGTTGGTTATTTAACGACGCTGTATCAACTGCTCGGTCATTTAGCTACGATGGGATTTGTGATAGTGAGATGTTATTTGGCTAAAAGAGGCCGAGGATTTGCCATAGATTACCTGGCATTCGTCTTACGGTTGGGGAAAGCCTTGGAAACCCCCAATCAGATAATCAGCCTAAGGGGGAATCGAATCCGCTCCCGAACGCCCCGTTCTTCTTCTTCAAGGCGACAATCACAGTGTATGTGTATCTGGATATGTTGTAGAATTTTTGTCGTTGATCAACTCCCCCCAGGATCGAATTTTCAGCAACATGTGGCTTCACCCCATTGTTATGGAACAGTGCGTGACTTCTTAGATGCGAACTTTTCCGATAGGTTGATCGAAAGAGGAGGACTCCTTGCCTGGTCATCTAGATCGCCGTACCTGAAACTCCTTCGACTTTGTGTACCAACGTGGTAGGGTTGACACTTCGGAAGAACTGAGGCAACGCATTACAAATGCAGCTGCTCTAGTCATTCAAATATGTAGGCAGGAGGTTGAGTACCATGTCTGCAGGTAACTCGAAGCGCACACATCGAGTTGCATTGACCATTATCCGAAAGTCGGAGAATTTTCACATCAAGTTATGTTATAAAACTATTATTTACACTTGTAATTATCACTTATTTCTCGATCCCTATAAGCGGAACACGGTGCATCAATCAGCATTCTTTGGGAAACGTACCTCGATCTGGTGCCGGCCTGGGCGTTAATAACTCGATTGAATCACTGCAGGCTACCCCTTAACTCCCCACTCCACCTTCCCCGGCAGAGAATTTGTTTGGACCGATACGAATACACAGAAAAGTAAGCATTGCTGAGTGACGGATTGTGTAAGGCAAGACATCATGCCTTTCGGCTCTCGCTGGTCGCCTAAAATCCACCACTGATGCACTGTACCTTGTTGTGTGTTTGTTTCTAAACCGGTGTAAACGAAAAGGACATGGTCGGGGGTAACTCCTTTTCTTTTCTCTTCCCTTTAATGCCCAGGGTTGATTTTGGTGACATCATAGTCGGAAATGCTACCATTTCAACCACGGCTAAATGTTAATATTATGTTTTATTTAACGACGCTCGCAACTGCAGAGGTTATATCAGCGTCGCCGGATGTGCCGGAATTTTTGTCCCGCAGGAGTTCTTTTACATGCCAGTAAATCTACCGACATGAGCCTGTCACATTTAAGCACACTTAAATGCCATCGATCTGGCCCGGGATCCAACCCGCAACCTTGGGCATAGAAGACCAGCGCTATACCAACTCGCCAACCAGGTCAACCACGGCTAAGAATATTATAGTTAATGTTAAGATGAAATAACTTGCGAGCACGAAACTGAAACATGAATAGCCTACTTCGCAAAATTAATACATTTTCTCTGCCTTTCCTATGCCTGCCAAGACTCACACGTTTGCTTATATGTAATGAACCGTGAGTTAATTTTGCATTCAGGGAGTTGCATACTCGTAACGAACTTCAATCTACTGTACGTTTCTTAATTTACTGCGGTCTCGAACTTGGGAATGCATATTCCAGAATGAAACGAGGCAGTCCCAAGTACGAGTAACTGCAGACCGTTTTAAATCTAATATAATTAGTTTGAGTACATTTTGCGTTGCGGCTTACGTAATGCGCAGGAGAAACATACACAAAGATATTCAAGTGGTCTATACAAGATCCCACGTTAAGAAAATAGCATTGAACTTAAGGTGGCTGTCCCATCAATTATTTATAAGTATTTTTCTTGAGAACTGGGATTTAATTAGTTTCCTTTAATTAATAGGACATAATTTCATTGAGAACTAGAGCTATTTCATGTGCTAAAGTTGTGTTACACCTCTAAAATTACCATATGTTTAATTTACGAATAACGTCATAACAGCCGCTTTCTTGACAAACATCCTCAATGATAAATTCTGCAGTGCTCAGGAAAAGTGACACAAGCCATTTTCCACAAACCTTTTTTGATAATTTATTGACAACTTACGGAATATCTGCTCGCTTGGAAAAAAATACATAAGTACATTCTCACATTACAATAATTCATACAGAAAAAATCAAATCGACATAAACCAGTGTAAGTTGTCAATAACTTATAAAAAAAGGTTTGTGGAAACTAACTTAAGTTGTTTTTCTCGAGCACTGCAGAATTTAACTGACAAATAGGGCTGGTACAGTTGAGGCTAAGATTTCACACTGTTAAAATACGTACCGCGCTTATTATATAAAGTACACAAAATTTAAATGCCAGCAAAACAGCAAGACATTAGGTATGTAACTTAAATTTTTGTTTGATTATAGTGTGAAGTTAATAACGGAAAAAGTGTGCTGTACATAATTCTAAATTCCTATTACAAGCACTTCTTAACATTTAATAATGGAAAACATGTGCCGCATATAATCCTAAATTTGTGTTATAAGCACTTCTTAACATTTAATAACGGAAAACATGTGCTGCACATAATCCTAAATTTGTATTATAAGCACTACTTAACATTTAATAAAGGAAAACATGTGCTGCACATAATCCTAAATTTGTATTATAAGCACTTCTTAACATTTAATAAGGCAAACATGTGCTGCACTTACTCCTAAATTTGTATTACAAGCACTTCTTAACATTTAATAACGGAAAACATGTGCTGCACATAATCCTAAATTTGTATTACAAGCACTTCCTAACATTTAATAACGGAAAACATGTGCTGCACATAATCCTAAATTGGTATTACAAGCACTTCTTAACATTTAATAACGAAAAACATGTGCTGCACATAATCCTAAATTTGTAATATAAGCACTTCTTAACATTTAATAACGGAAAACATGTGCTGCACATAATCCTAAATCTGTATTATAAGCACTTCTTAACATTTAATAACGGAAAACATGTGCAGCACATAATCCTAAATCTGTGTTATAAGCACTTTTTAACATTTAATAAAGGAAAACATGTGCTGCACATATTCCTAAATTTGTGCAATAAGCACTTCTTAACATTTAATAACGGAAAACATGTGCTGCACATAATCCTAAATTTGCATTATAAGCACTTCTTAACATTTAATAACTGAAAACATGTGCTGCACATAATCCTAAATTTGTATTATAAGCACTTCTTAACATTTAATAACGGAAAACATGTGCTGCACATAATCCTAAATTTGTATTATAAGCACTTCTTAACATTTAATAACGGAAAACATGTGCTGCACATAATCCTAAATTTGTATTATAAGCACTTCTAAACATTTAATAACGGAAAACATGTGCTGCACATAATCCTAAATTTGTATTATAAGCACTTCTTAACATTTAATAACGGAAAACATGTGCTGCTCATAATCCTAAATTTGTATTATAAGCACTTCTTAACTTTAATAACGAAAAACATGTGCTGCACATAATCCTAAATTTGTATTATAAGCACTTCTTAACATTTAATAATGGAAAACATGTGCTGCATGTAATCCTAAATTTGTATCATAAGCTCTTCTTCACATTTAATAACGGAAAACATGTGCTGTACATAATCCTAAATTTGTATTATATGCGCTTCTTAACATTTAATAAAGGAAAATGTGTGCTGTACATAATCTTAAATTTGAATTATAAGCGCTTCTTCACATTTAATAACGGAAAACATGTGCTGTACATAATCCTAAAATTGTGTTATAAGCACTGAACATTTAATAACGGAAAACGTGTCCTGTACATAATCCTAAATTTGTATTATAAGCACTTCTTAACATTTAATAAAGGAAAATGTGTGCTGTACAAAATCTTAAATTTGTATAATAAGCGCTTCTTAACATTTAATAACGGGAAATGTGTGTTGTACATAATCTTAAATTTGTATTATAAGCTCTTCTTAACATTTAATAACAGAAAATGTGTGCTGTACATAATCCTAAAATTATATTATAAGCACTTAACATGTAATAACGGAAAACGTGTGCTGTACATAATCATAAATTTGTATTATAAGCACTTCTTAACATGTAATAAATGAAAATGTGTGCTGTACATAATCTTAAATTTGTATTATAAGCGCTTCTTAACATTCAATAACGGAAAATGTGTGCTGTACATAATCTTAAATTTGTATTATAAGCGCTTAACATTTAATCGCGGAAAATGTGTGCTGTACATAATTTTAAATTTGTGTTATTAGCGCTTCTTAACATTTAATAACGGAAAATGTGTGCTGTACATAATTATAAAATTGTATTATAAGCACTTAACATTTAATCACGGAAAACGTGAGCTGTACATAATCCTAAATTTGTATTATAAGCGCTTCTTAACATTTAATAACGGAAAATGTGTGCTGTACATAATCCTAAATTTTGTATTATAAGCGCTTCTCATTTAATAACGGAAAATGTGTGTTGTACATTATCTTAAATTTTGTATTATAAGAGCTTCTTAACACTTAATAACGGAAAATGTGTGCTCCATATGATCCTAAATTTGTATTATAGGCAATTCTTAACATTTAATAAAGGAAAATGTGTGCTGCACATAATCCGAAATTTGTATTATAAGCACTTCTTAACATTTAATAACGGAAAATGTGTGCTGTACATAATCCTGAATTTGTATTATAAGCACTTCTTAACATTTAATAAAGGAAAATGTGTGCTATACATAATCCTAAATTTGTGTTATAAGCACTTCTTAACATTTAATAACGGAAAATGTGTGCTGTACATAACCCTGAATTTGTGTTATAAGCACTTCTTAACATTTAATAACGGAAAGCATGTGCTGCACATAATCCTAAATTTGTATTATAGGCACTTCTTAACATTTAATAATGGAAAAGATGTGCTGCACATAATCCTAAATTTGTATTATAAGCACTTCTTAACATTTAATAACGGAAAACATGTGCTGCACATAATCCTAAATTTGTATTATAAGCACTTGTTAACATTTAATAATGGAAAGCATGTGCTGCACATAATCCTAAATTTGTATTATAAGCACTTCTTAACATTTAATAACGGAAAACATGTGCTGCACATAATCCTAAATTTGTATTATAAGCACTTCTTAACATTTAATAATGAAAAATATGTGCTGCACATAATCCTAAATTTGTATTATAGGCACTTCTTAACATTTAGTAAAGGAAAACATGTGCTGCACATAATCCTAAATTTGTATTATAAGCACTTCTTAACATTTAATAATGGAAAAGATGTGCTGCACATAATCCTAAATTTGTATTATAAGCACTACTTAACATTTAATAACGGAAAACATGTCCTGCACTTAATCCTTAATTTGTATTGTAGGCACTTCTTAACATTTAATAATGGAAAAGATGTGCTGCACATAATCCTAAATTTGTATTATAAGCACTTCTTAACATTTAATAATGGAAAATGTGTGCTATACATAATCCTAAATTTGTGTTATAAACGCTCTTTAAAATTTAATAACGGGAAATGTGTACTGCACATGATCTTAAATCTGTATTATAAGCACTTCTTAACCCAATAAAATAATTGTATTAATGTTTAACAGTTTTATTACTATTTGTAATTGCAGTACTTTTTAGGTGCCTAAACCTGTATTTTAATGCCTACTTTTGATGATTATGGAACCTAGTTGAGGTGTCTAAAAGTTGGTTAATGGCCTAGACTAGACTGTGGTAATGCGATAAGACTTTTGTTATGAAATATTAGTTACACTTAAAACATATACAGCACCTTGGGAACTTTGCTTTGTACTGTAATATTGTTTTGATTGGTTTATTGATTACTTTATAACGCTGAAGGTACCATCAATGTCAATTCCAACTTATTATGTCATACTCAATCTCTTTTTTTGGGATATCACTTTTTTATGAATGATGTGTTTCATCCATTTAGTCCAGTATAGTTGTATTACTATGGAATTTATGTGAATATTCCTTCTTAACTCTTTATTATGTTAACTTTTAAAACACAACTGCAATATTAAGAAACTGATATTAGTACTTTTGTTTTACAAACAATATATATAATATCAAACAGAAAGAAGGCATATAAAAATAACGACACAAAATTTCACGTTCCGTTTGAAGTTTGTGCACCACTGTTTTCTTAATGAAACAGGCTGCTTATTCATATACACAACCCTCCTCTTTCCATACTTAGCGCTTGATGCCCGCGCACGAAGTCAAGGTCAGAAAAATGCGTTTGTTTTGACATCACTGCACTATGCCATTACATATTTTGTTATTTTAACAACCACTTTGTTTACTTAGCGAGTCTACTAGGGAAGAAGAACTGAGTTCATGTAGAAAAGATCTTAATAATTAAGACACAGATCGAGGGTCATAATTTAGCCTCTTGCCAGTCACAAAAGTGCAATATGTAATGCAGGTATGGCTGCTACAGATACAATCCTCGAAGACGGAAATAATTGGATATGTAAAATCGTGTGATAGAATAGCAGTCCGAACTGCTGCTCCAGGTACTCGTCAATCGGACACTGGAAGGATTGCTTCTATCGTGAAGAGATGAAACGGAACCATTATCAAGATTCTGGGCATGACAAAGCACACAGATTTCCGAATAAAAGAGTGCCAGGAACTTGGTCTGGAAATGGAGGTGTTGACGGAGTGGAATCACAGATTGGGTTTATCACAAAGCCTTGACCCCGTGGATCGTGTCTTCGATCGATTCTTGAATTTCGTTTCCGGGATATAAGGTGTGAGAAATAACGCGCGACACAAAATGTAGAACGACTTTCAATTATAATCTATTTTCACATCGTTAGATCAACGACCACAGCATCTATTGTATAGTGAGGTCACATAAGAGCAGTTCCCAAACAGCAAATATTCCCGTCTTGTCAATGTTACCAACTGTTACCAGATATCATACGATCCTTAGTACTAATTGACTTATTTACTTACCATACTTTATGTTGGAAGGTTATTCTAATAATTCAATAATTTATAACATGTTTTCGTAGGCAAACTATACGAGAAAGGGATCAACATGTTAAGTATTTTTCTGTCATTACGAAATTCATTGGTTTCACTAAACAATTGACTCACGAAACCTAACCTAAAAAATGTGTTTTGTTTGGCCACAAGAATTATTAGTACTAACTCCGAAAATTTAACTGACTATAGTCTTGAATTTTAACCACAACGCAACACATAAAATAACTATTATGTATTAATATTAATACTGATATTAAATATGTTCAAATTTCACTAGCTTCCAGTAACCGGCTCAGAAATCTAGTAGGCCTACAATTTTAATTTCATGGAACTCCAGTACCGACAAATATTGTCGATATTTGTCTCAACTGCCAACATACTAGTTACAAAATCACTACCATTTGTAGTATTTGTCAGTATCGAAATTCGAAACGAAGTTGGCAAAAGAAAATTCAACCTGCAATCTAGAAAATCACCACAATCCACTAGCAAATGTAGTAATGGGGGAAAAATGATTAGGTTTCACCCTTAGGGTATGAAGTAAGCTGACCTGGACTATACACTCTGGACACTCGGGTTCAAATCGCGGTGAAGTCAAGTGGTATTTCGATGTACGTATATAATAATAATAATAATAATAATAATAATAATAATAATAATAATAATAATAATAATCCGTGGCGCTACAGCCCGTGAAGGGCCTAGACCGACCAGCCGGCTGCTGGCCTCACGCCCACATGCCGAAGCAGAGGTGGACGATCATCCAACCAGAATGGAGGTATCGTGTGGTTGGCACGACGATCCCCCCAGCCGTTATAGCTGGTATTCGCAATCGGATTTCGCTACCTATCGTAGCTCCCCAAGTGCATCACGATGCTGGGTGGGCACCGGTCCCATACACTGGCCGAAATTTCATGAGAAAATTTCTTCCCCAATGAGACTCGAATCAGCGCGCATTCCGTAACGCGAGTCCTAGGCGGGATGCCTTAGACCGCGACGCCATGGTGCGGGACGATGCACGTATATAGTGCAAAATATTCAAGCCATGATATAATATTCATGGGATAATTTTATTTATCCTGCCGCTATTCCGCTATTCCCTATCAGTCACCGTCATGATTTTAAATAGCGTACACGCTTCAAGTCATTTTCATGAAATATAGCTGACGGATAAACTATGATAGATCAGGTGACATGTGTTAGAATAGCCCTTAAGGTATTGTTTTCGTTGTAGTTTCCATAGTTAATAGCAGGAATACAACAATGGCGTTTAATGGCGCAGAAAGATCTTCTTGCATCCTGTATTTCAATATGAAATGGGTGTGCTACACACGTGAGTAATGCCTACAGTGAATATAAAATCTTCATCAAAAAAAGAGGACCTTCGGCATTATGGGCCTATCGCAAATACGCCCTTAACTAAATACTCCCATATTTATAAGTCTATAACTAACTTGCCTAATATACAGGGCTTTCATTTCAAAATGTTTCACTCTAAATAACTATACACACTTATGGCTTTTAAGGATCCCGCAGGTTCACTGCCGCCCTCACATGTTTCCCCGTCTTTCCAAACTCTGTCTTGGCTAAGGCTAAGCGATCGACGAGCCCTGCATTCTCTTGTTCTCTTATTTCAAATTCTGCGCACCGCTACCCCAATCTATTTGGCTTCTCGTTTTCAAAATTTATCCGCATATCATCAGCTAAGTACAAGATCTCATCATAACAATTTACTCATTATACTCTACCGCAAGACATCTTTATACAGCATTCTTCATCTTTTACAGTTTCAGTTGCTAGAAATTGGAACTCGCTACCGAGTGATGTAAGGGGTTGTTGGACAATAACTTCATTTAGGTCAAAATTACGTAAATTCTTACTTAACAAATTAATTGCTGATTAATATTTATTACATATAATG
Organism: Periplaneta americana; assembly: GCA_025594305.2. Classification (NCBI taxonomy): domain Eukaryota; kingdom Metazoa; phylum Arthropoda; class Insecta; order Blattodea; family Blattidae; genus Periplaneta; species Periplaneta americana. The sequence continues at coordinate 30,521,313 of JAJSOF020000039.1, forward strand.
AAACTAACATCTGTCCATTCTTATTATTATCATTAATTTCTCTAAATAGATTTACAAAACCTCTAATGGCAATTACATTAATATTCTCATTATAGAAATATATTTTAGATTTATGTATATATATTTTTTCTCTGTAACATAGTTCTAGTAAGCTTATATTAAATTAATTTTCATCATTTTACTAGCTATCTCAAATCTCAAATTAATTATAATTGATTGAATTAAATTAGCTCATAAATTTAGTTACTACTTTACCTTATAGGTTTATCTAAATTTAAATAAGTATGTAGTCTACTAGTCGTTTAAACTTAACTGAAGAATATTGCTGGAGAACCTTTTAAGTGTAGTGTAAATATTCGTAATTTAAATATGTATTGTATTGATTAAGGCTGGTTGAGTGGAAGAGAAGGCCTTATGGCCTTAACTCTGCCAGCGAAAATAAAACATTATTATTATTATTATTATTATTATTATTATTATTATTATTATTATTATTATTATTATTATAAGGCCGCCATCGGTCCCTATCCTGTGCAAGATTAATTCAGTCTCTATCATCATATCCCATTTCCTCAAATCCATTTTAATATTATCCTCCCATCTACGTCTCGGCCTCCCCAAAGGTCTTTTTCCCTCCGGCCTCCCAACTAATACTATATGCATATCTGGATTCGCCCATACATGCTATATGCCCTGCCATCTCAAAATCTGGATTTAATGTCCCTAATTATGTCAGGTGAAGGATACAATGCATGCAGTACTGCGTTGTGTAACTTTCTCCATTCTCCCGTAACTTCATCCCTTTTAACCCCATATATTTTCCTAAGAACCTTATTTTCAAACACTTTAATCTCTGTTCCTCTCTCAAAGTGAGAGTCCAAGTTTAACAACCATACAGAACAACCGGTAATATAACTGTTTTATAAATTCTCACTTTAAGATTTTTGAGAGCAGACTAGATGACAAAAGCTTTTCAACCGAATAATAACAGGCATTTCCCATATTTATTCTGTGTTTAATTTCCTCCCGAGTGCCTAAATAACTATACAATTTAAATTGAATTTAGTTACATAAAAAACACGTCAATTTAGAGATTGAGGGGGAAGTTTAAAACCAGTCTTAATTGTATATTAGGTTTCACCCCCTCACCCCCCGCCACCACAACTTTGAAATTTTAAATGACACCCCTACCTTATGACACTTAAATTTTAAACAATATTCAATTTTTTATACATTTCATTCGTTTTCGCGTCTTTTGTTTTCTATCGTCGCCTGGCAACCTTGATTAATTTATTGTTAATTAGAGCTGAAGAGAATAAAGCTACAAAGAATATTGAGCATTTCATGCACCTAATAGTTGTCATTTGTGTATTACATTATTTTAAAATGGTGTATACCCTTCAAGAGACAACAGAAATCATAATTTTATTATTTGTAGATCTGAATATCGTTGTACCCGCATTACTGCTAGAACTTTCATCGAGAGGCATAGCCTACTGAGAAAAACTTGTCACTGATATGTGATAGATCCAAAATACGGAAATTTGAAGAAACAGGTTCTGTGTGCAACAAAACAATTAACCAACCTTGAAGACTCGATGAAACTTCGCAGATTGAACCCATGATTTCTATTCCAAAAGTAGCTGCTGCAACAAACATTTCAGTTGGTTCCATACATAAAGTGTTAAAAATGAACAAATTTTTCCCCAAAATACAAACTCACCAACAGCTCAACGATGACTATTTTGATAGAAGAATAGAATTTTGTGAACATTTGTCTCAGATAATTTAAGATAACCCAAATTTGACACAAAAAATTTGCTTCAATGATGCATTGAATTTTTTCTTGACTGGGTTTGTCAACACATACAATTGTACGTACTGGGACAATGAAAATCCCTATATTTTTTGTGACGATCATACTCAGTTTCCTCAGAAGATCAATGTGTGGGCTAGAATTTTTGGGGATGACAATTGTTGAACCGGTTTTTATTTAAGGAAACCTGATTGGAGAATTGTATCTCAACTTATTATACAATTCTGCCATCTATCTATAATAGCTATGCGAAACGCGAATCACACAAGTGAATTGGGTAGACATTAGGTACACATATTTAATTTCTTTTGTACAGGAGCACTTTGGTTAGGTTACTATGGCAACAATTTTATTATGGATATATTTTATTAGTCCTTTGTTATCAAAGGAGTTTTATTGATGAAATCAAAATGAAACAAGATATTTTTAAGAAAATTATATTTTTATGTCTCTGTCTACGTTCTATGCATTTCACTTACTTTCTTTGCTGTTACCGATGTCAATTTGTTAATCTATATATCACTTAAGAAACTACCCGAATTTAATTTAACAAACGTGATAAATGCATTAAAAAGTCCATGAATTGTAAGCCTATTTCAAGCAAACACTTTGTTTTAACTAGACAAAATAACTTTCCTTGAATTGTCATCACATCTGTGTACTCAGAATATGTTAGCAGGACGAATAGAAGGAATAGTGTACGCACTCCTATGTTCTCTCATTGTCGGTGGCGGACCTGAGAACTAGTGGCGCTTCGATCGCTAAAGTCCATCGTTTGTCTGAGGTCAGACATCTCGAAAATACAATTTCTCGCGCGTTTAATGGTGAAAGTTGTTAGGGGTTGTTAGTATCCATTGTTGTTTGGGTTTGTGTAGAAGTCTTCAATTTGTTGTGCTTTGAATTAACCAGTGACAAAGGAATATTGTGTGGTGGTTTACAAAATAATTGCAAAAATGCCGTACTGTTTTGCTCCGGGTTGTAGATCGGGATACGGTAGAAATAGTGATAAAAGACATTATTACGTAACAAGGCAGTTAAGAAGTCTGTAGAAACTTGTATAAAAGAAAAAATTGTTCTTTGTAAAGAAATGCATGGTAAAGGCTGGGAAAGTGCTGTGCTCGAGTTGGTAAATACCACTCCTGCCGTGTTGATTGACACATTTGTAGTGAATCATGTGGCAGGTTATGTCGTAAATCATTCCTCTAAGTTTATTGCGTGTACCCTCTGTGTCCATTCCCTTTGACAGAAAAGTAATGTGTCTAAACACTGTGCAGCTCTCACCCAAATCAAGGACTACGGATCCGGTAGGAACGTCAGTTTTTTAACCCATCCCTCCCAAGCTGTGTACGACGTACTTCTTCAAACAGAAATGAAAATTAAAGAAAAGATTAGCTCAGCGAGTGTAATGTGGGGTGGTATCTTCCATGATTGTCTTGACACTATTGACGCTCTTACGATCCAGTCTTCGGGAGCAGGTTGTTGCAGAGAACGCACCATGGATATTATTCCTAAATTGGTTTACCACTACTTAAAGTGCCGATTCTTCTTCAGGACAAAGGAAATCCGAAGAGAATTACAAGCTCGTAAATCCGCCAAATCATCTCGCAAACTCTCGAAGGTAGCAGGCAACTAATCATTCATATGGTGAGTAATTTAATTAATTTATAAGCACGTAAAATATCTTTCAACTATGATTTTATTTAACATTTTGTAGAGTTTTCTGTCCCTGAATTCGCAACTTGTTAAATACTGAACTTATCGCTTTCGTAGCGTTTCAGATTCAATTGTATTTTCTGTTACGAACGTTCATAATAGTATTAACTATTAAGAGAAGGCTAATAATTATGAATAAGGGACTATGCAGGTATTCCTAAAGTTACGAATAGACGGATTAAATGGTATAAATTTGCTTTTAAAAAGGACTACGTTTAGCGTAACAAGAACTGTGAACTTCCTCCAAGTCACGATCCTAGCGATAGAAGCGACGGACCCGTGTAAACTCGCTGAGTGCGTACACTATTCCTTCTATTCGTCCTGATGTTAGTATTCGTGTATGATTCGGTGCGCCTGATGTACTGTCTAACCTGCAAAACATTACCGGTAACAGCTTGAAGTTCCAACATTCTGTCGGATGCTTGACCTTGAAGAGTGTTCTCTGGCCGATCATAAAAACCAGTTCTAATTCCTGTTCTGCAGTTGAAATATGCCAAATGTTTTAAAACATGGAGTATAATATGTATGACATTGTAACCTTAAGTACACTTCAAGAACAAAGTAGGCCTAATTAAGCAGTGTGTTAAATCAGAAGTAAGAGTTTTAAGAAGTTCTGTTTAAAAAATACAGTCAGACAATAATAATCAGGTAAAAGCTCTCTAATTACGTGAGGGTAGAGTTATGTTTTGTTACTATTTCAAAATAAACTCGAACAGTTTGCTATGAATTCCGTTTAGATGGTTGCATTGTAGTAAGTGGCAGAAGTAGTATGTAATGTTAAAACAGTCCAGCAGGGCAAAGGTCAAAATATGACAAAGACAATACCCATCAAATTGAGTTATTTTCATTTCATGATAATAGAAGAGATAGTCACGTATCATATCAACTAGTATTTTTACTGCATGCTGAAAGGCATATTACATTCAGACAGAAGTCTTCAGCTGTGTGAATACACTTCAAATCCCACTACCCATACATCTAGGATGTGAACTAGAACAAGAGCGTGACTCTGGTATCCTCTCTTTATATCTCTGTGATCAGACCCTTGCGGCCTCATTCATTGCAAGAGTGCATTGGGGTCATGCATCTCCACGTACTGTGCAAATTGACGCATGAATCTAGTTAGAGCGTTAGAAGTAAACTGTGGAGTAATACAGTGTTGGGCAGATAAAACCGGCCCGTCTCATATCATTTGATTTGAAACAAACTTTTTAAAAAGAAATGGAATACAATGAATAAGTGATTGTGTCCTGTACTAACCTTCATAATATATGTTGAAAGTGCCCTCCACCAACATCTAGACACTTCTGTGCACGTCTTAACAGGGTCATACAGATTCTTCACGGGTG